>JZKD02S2109336.1:11108-33076 GCA_000966675.3 Picea glauca
TAGAGTAGATTAATATGTCATCAATAAAAACCAATACAAATTTATCTAAAAATTTACTGAGTATATTGTTCATTAAGCACATGAAAGTGGCAGGGGCATTGGTTAACCCAAATGGCACTACCACAAAATCATAGTGACCATACCGTGTCCAGAAGGCGGTTTTATGGATGTCTTCACCCTTAATTCAGACTTGATGGTATCCCGACCTCAAGTCAATCTTTGAGAAAATAGACGCACCCCCCAACTGATCGAATAGATCATCGATCCTGGGCAAGGGGTATTTGTTCTTTCTGGTTACTTTATTGAGTTCTCTATAATCTATACACAGTCTAAGGGTGCCATCCTTCTTTTTCAAAAACAGGACTGGTGCTCCCCATGGGGACACGCTGGGTCGAATATAACCCTTATCCATCATTTCTTTCAATTGCAATTTGAGTTCAACTAACTCAGGTGTGCTCATCCGATAGGGTGTTCTAGACACCGACACCGCTCCTGGTGCGAGCTCTATCGAGAAGTCAGTGTCTCTTCTTGGAGGTAGACCCGGTACCTCTTCCGGAAACACATCTCTGTATTCTCTCAGGATAGGGTGATCATCCGAGCTTGGCTTAGCACCTTTGATTTTTTTCAACACCTGTATTGCATATAGGGGACATCCCTTTCGACAATACTTTCTCATTTGCAGGGCTGATATTTGTCTCACCGAGACCGGTTTTCGGATCCCTTGGAGGGTTATCTTTTTTCCTTCTTTGCTCACACATTCTAAGGTTTTATGGTAGCAGTCCAGTTTGTCTTTATGGGCAGCCAGTCAGTCCATACCAATCAACAGGTCGTATGATCCTAGGGGTAATACATTAAGGGTTGCTTGGGTGGGGAATTCACCCAACATTAATTGGCAGGCTGGTATGACCTCTACTACCTTTCTTTTGGTGCCATTGGCTAACTGTACCAAACATGGCTTATTTTGCTTCTGTGGCTATAGTTTACACTTATCAACAGCTCTAGGGGCTATATAACTCAAATTTGAACCAGGGTCAATCAAAACAGACACCAGATGGTTGAAAATCATACCTTCTATTTCCACCACTGAAGCTTGGTTATTATCCAAGGCTGCATAAATCTGTGGCACACTCCTTGCCACATCATTGACTGTGGTAGCTTCCTGCATGTTATAAATTTTCCGACTATTCTGTTGTCGGTGTGGACAGTCTCTCAGGAGATGCTCTTCCCCGCAACCCCAACATTTTAGAGGTTCTTTTTTTGGGTTATTAGTCTTTACTGGTATAGGTCCAGAAGTTTTATTTCTGTCCCCCGAGGGAAAATTCTGTTGGAATATACTCCGGGATGGAAAGTTCATTCTGGGGTTCTTCTTGTAGTTTTTAAATTCTGAGGATTTGATCCCCTTTTTCTGAAATGTCGAACCACTCTTTTGTTTCCAGTTTTCACGAGACTCTGCCTGATGTCCATATTGTTCATGACAATATGTTTCTTTTCGAATAGTGTCTTCTAGGGTATTTGGCTCGTCGAATTTGATTCGGTTCCGATATTCCTTGGGTAGCCCATTGATGAAGCATTGCGCCTTCGCCTTCTCTGCTTTTATGTAGGGTACATATCTCAATAAGTCGAGGAATTTATTGACATATTCCTCCATAGTAAGTTGTCCCAGTTTGAGTTCATAAAACTCTTTAGCCTTCTCGTCAAAATATCTTTCCGACAAATACTTCTTCCGAAAGTACTTCTCAAACCGTTTCCAAGACAGGTCCTCCTCATGGACCCCTTTCATATTATTAAGGTCTTCCCACCAGATGGAAGCCTTTCCGTTCTGATTGAAAGTGGCCACTCGGGCCTTCAAATTCTCTGAAAAATCATGGACTTTGAAATATTTCTTCAGTCCAAGTAGCCAGGCCTCGGCTTCCTCTCCCTTCTTTATCTCACCGTCGAAGGAGGGAGGTTTGGCCTTTATGAATTCCTCAAATTTATGACTCTTGGAAGTATTTTGCTTCTTCTGTTTTCTTTGAGAATAGGAATTGGTCCTATTGCTGGAAGAGCCTTTTGAATTGCCAGCTTCCTTCTCAGTGGAGTCGTCTGGCACTAGTCCTTTACCTCTGGGGTGGACCTTTCTTGAGCTTCTTCTCTCAGTATGGCCACTGACATGACCATGATTCTGCATCTCAAGTTCATGCTGCATTTGTCGCTATAGGTCGGATAAGCTCTGCAGTAGAACTGCATTAATTTCGGTTTGCTTTTCTTGTTCTTTCATCATCCTTTCATTGTCGGCCTTGCAACTTTGCAATTCATCCATGAGACTCCTCACAGTCTCGGCTAGGTCCGGAGGGGTTCCTATTGCTCTTCTTTCGTCAGACTCTTCGTCTCTGTTGTGGGAGCCTTCTCCCACCTCTTGGTGAGTCACCATACCCTGCGTCTGTAGATTCCCGCGGTTGATCGTCCGCTTGAGTGAAAAGACAAACGTTGGTTATTAGTCACGAGTTAGATATCTTTTTATAATCTGTGCATAATTTATAATTCTTTCACATGCATACACAGTCAGGTTCTCGTTTCCAAGTTTTTCAATCCTGGACAAGAGAGTTATGTTAGGGGGTTACTCCTCGTAGGAGTGTTTCGAACGGATCTTATGCGCAACTCGTGCATGAGCCCAATCAGGCCGAGTGTTGTAACCATGCTCTGATACCACTTTTTCACATACCCACTACACAAATCAAAGTTTTTCGTTGATTTCTCAACAATCAGAATCCTAGAAGTCCTACGGGGCTTAGCACATGCTAGCCCTTTCCTTTTTCCACCTCCATGTAGTTGTAGTTCACGACTACGGGCTGAATCAACACGACATCTTTTCTCACTCCACGACTTAGTGCTACTGGAACGTCGAGTCCCTCGACTCTGCAAAACCCCGAATCTTGGAACAACGAAGCGTCGAGCCATGACGGGGCTAGCAAGGGGCAAGTTTCACTCTTGGGGTCCTGTCTACGTGACCCTATGTAGTGTCCACGCGCTTGAGCCAGCCAATAGCATGTCAGATTTTCACTATTCGGGGAATCGCGATACACGACTTCTACATTTCCCCATTCAAATCCATGAAACTTTCGAGGTCTCCAAAGTTTCCCTCCAAAGGAAGATCGACGGCCGTAAGCCTCCCCTGATCCAACGGTATGGATCCCTTCGGGGTTTCAGTACTCGGGAGTTCGAAATGCAACGACTCCAAGACTCTTCATCATTCAAATCTCTGAATTCCGATATGGAAAGTCGTGTAAGAGATCGACAGCTCTTAGGAGCATGGATCCAACGGTCCATGGGATTTTGAGTATCGGGATTTCGTGACTCGCAAAGGCAAGGTTTCTTGCCTTCTTGAATCCCCGGATGCCAAAACGCCGAAATGTCGACCAGCAACCACGTGTCCCTTCGTTGGACGACGACGACCCTCCACCAAGATCGACGGTCGTGGCCTTTTTGGGGTGATCAGCGGTCAGGATCAAATCCTGACTTTCCTCAATCTTAATCACACCTCATGCCATTCCTAGGCTTCAGTGATCAGGATTTCGCGACTTGCGAAGACAAGGGTTCTTTGCCCTTTTGTTTTCTGGGTGCTGAAACGTCGAAGCGTTTACCAACGGCCACGTGTGCTCTATAGATGGACGGTCCAGGTACTTCCATGGACCATGGGGTCTATGGTCCTGATTACTTCATCGCTTGCAAGGGAAAAAAGGAAGGGGTCGTGGCATTAATGCCTGCGTCTCTCTCTTAAATCAAACGGTCATTATAGACCTTGGGATCCTCCGAAGGAATCCTGTTCGTGCATCGCTTGCAAAGGCAGAGAGGGGTCGAAGAATTATCATCCATGTGTCCACCCTCAGATGAACGGTCCTCTTTGTTTCATGATTTCGCGACTTTCGACTCCCAGTGACGCAAATCCTTTGTCAACTCGAATCTCCGGTATCCGAAATACCGATGGACTCTCAATCTCCACCACGTGTCCTTCACGGATGGATGGTCTAGATCTATATCGTGATTTTTACCAAGGAGTTTCCCAGTCTATTGTCATCAAGACTCTCAAAACCTTGAACTCCGAATCCCCGATACCGACTCCTCTTTCGGGACTTTCGCCCTTGTTCATGAGGGCTTAACCCTCATGTACCTCCTAACGGATCCAACGGCTATTAGGCTCTCTAGCTAAGATCTAACGACTCAGATCAGTCCCACGCCATGTACTCTCTTACTGCCCTCTGGACGGGAAAAGAAACCAATAGTCCAGATATTCCCACAGACCTTGGGGATCTACGGTCCCGATTTCCTTGCTATTCACGAAGGTAGAGGAAAAGGGGCAAGGTATAATATGCCCTTGTTTCTTTCGTCAATCTAACGGTTGTGAATGACCTGGGAATCTTCCGATGGGATCTCGTCCTTCGATTGATACTTATCCCTACGCTGCTACTTCGGGATTTTAAAAGGGTCATTCCTCCTCGTACAGGGTTGTTAAGACTTGTGCATTCAAGTCCTTTTTCCAGGTTCTTGGTAAACCTTTCCAAGGAGGGAATCTTTGTGAAAAGGTCTATTCCATGGAATTCATGGAGACAGATAAGGGGAAACAAATTCCCGAGAACGGACTGGAAGTCTGACTTGGTTCAACTTGTACATAATTACATACATTTATCAATCATAAGCCATGCGTGGTTTTTCTGTTATAAGCATATATCTACCATTTCTTATCAAAACAATGCACATACATTCTTATACTGTAATCGTTCACAATTTCACAGTTTATGAGCATATATGTCAGCATATGAATTTCAAGATGCAATATGAAAAACACTTATCATAAATAACACCAGAAGTGGGTGCAACTGCTGAGAGGGGTGCTCGTTTCAACCCAACCGTAGGCTTAGCGACTCCCAACGGATTTACCACTAGCCACCCCCAAGCTGAGACCATGATGCTGTTAGACTGTGTCTCCGTTTTCCAGTGATCAGGAACGAGGGTTGCAATCCTTCCTCTCTGCTATCACTCACTCTGCATAATGCCAGAGTTCTGCCCTCGCGTTTTCCCCCTGGAATCGCTTCTTCCCCACACCTTATCCTCTTTCGAGGTTGCGTGTGGCACGACTACCCTCGTGCTAATTAGGCCTGATGGCTCTACGGATGGGAGATTCACCTCCCATCCCTCATTAAACCATCTAACCACCAGCCTGCGAGACATTTAATTCAGGGCCAACGAGCCGCTTTTGGTTCTCCGGGCCAGTGGAGTCCAAATACGGTATTAATTCTTGGTGGAAGTTAATGCTACCTTTCTAGGTGCCCTCCACCGCTATCATGGTCTCTTTTTCTACACATCCCCTCTTAGCAGTCCTGCAATAATTCAACATGTTATTCACATTCATTGACCTTTTCTTCAAGGTCCCTTTACATCACATATTCACATTTATGAGTTCGCCATAGTTCTTGGTCAGTCCAGTTATATTTACAAGCTGGGGGAAACAGGGTGTTACAGATGGAGACAGATTCTGGTGGTGATACCAGAAGTACCTCCCTCGCTAAGAGGGAGTGTTAGATTTTTCAGCTCAGGAGGTACTCCCAATGTTTTTTCTTGTATGCGGATGTTACCTTAATATTTGCACTACCAAGCACTTGACTTTGTAATAGTTTTTATAAATTTGTTTTAAGAGGTTCTTTTAGTAAAGTGTGACGCAGTGAGAAAACGCGACCACACCCGCCGCGCTCTCCTGCTCACAGGATCGCTATAATCCCCTCTTCGAGCCTGAATTAGCTCCTCCGACTCCCAATGGAATTCCTTTCAAAATTGACCCATAGGTCTTTTCTTCACCCTATCACGACCTCTGTACCTAACCGTGGTTATCCCCGACTCTCTATCGGGGTTCGGGGTTTCTCACTTACTGATGTCGAGAGTTACAGTCCTCTCGATTCCCCGATCACAATTGCGCCCTTTTCTCCATGCGCTGGCCATATGACCACTGCCTCCGCGACTGTGGCCTTACCTCCTTTCGAGGCTACTCTTATCGGCGTTTCGGCAATTGCGATGTCGAAATTCACAAGTCTTCTGGACTCGTGATTCTCTGATCCCCGATGTGATCCTCTTCCAATATTTAGCCCCTTTCGGCTATACAATGGTCCATGCGACCTGCTACCATATGACCGTAGACATACCTCTTGTCGGGGGTTCGGGGTTTGCAGGTTTGCAAATGCATAGTTTTCACAACCACGGAATCCCCGATATGATGATCCCCGATGCGCCGGTCCTCCGATGGTTCCCGGTCTCCTCCTCTGTTGTGATGATAGCTGGCTCCCACTATGGCACCTTTTCTCAGCCCTGATGTGCTGACAGTTGGCCCCCACTGATCGGGGTTTCGCGTATTGCGATTTCAAAGTGCACAAACCACTCATCCTCGGGATCTCCGATATGCCGATATATGGCCTCCCTGTCAGGCTTTTCTCGGTGGCGCTGATGGTTTCCACACATCCTTCCAAATGGACGGTCCCGATTATGTCGGGATTTTGGGAATTCCGATGTCTTGTTTCCCTCGACCTTGAGAATGTCGATTCCCAATTTTTCGACTCTCGCTTGATCTCCGCCACGTGTTCTCTGCCAACGGACGGTCCAGATCTTCGTCGATATTTTGCAACTGCTGCTGTCCCAATTCTCACGACCTTGAGAATCTCGATTCTCTGATGGTCGATGTCCCGATGCCTGGTGCCTCGAATCTCCGAAACAGACGATCCCGTGACACGTGCCCCTCCTCAGATGGACGACTCAGATTCTTTCGCTGATTCAGGATTTCTGATGTCCCGACTTTTATGACCTCGAGAACCCCGATTTCCTGAGTGCCGATATCCCGATGGCTCTAGCTCTTGTCAGGACTTCTCCTCTGTCCACGAAGTTAACGTCCTCGCAGCTTCCGCAGATATTACGGCTGTCGGGACTATGATCTAAGATCTGACGGCTCAGATCATTTCTCCTGCGCACTCCTCCTGGACATGAAAATCAACGACCCATATCTTCTTTCTCCGCTCGATCCGATGGCTCCTGTTGCTCCCTCCTGAGCTCCCTGTACGCTTTCTTCCCAGACTTGGAAGAATTTAAATCTTCCAAAGGCTTCAACCTTTGCTTCTTTTCTACCCTGCGAACTCCTCGACTTTGGGTCTCGCTGCGCGTATGAGAACGCTGTTCCTCCTGAGCTTCTTCGAACACTCATATCCCTTACGGGATTTTGTCTTCTTTCCTCCTCCCACAGATGGAGAATAAATTGCCTTCCTGGATCTCTGTTTGCTCAAGCAACCTCTTGCTGAGTCTCTCTGGGTGTTCAGCAACCCAGTGAAGATCCTTCAGTGGACTCTTCCTTTGAATGGCAGAACTCAAGAGAGTTCTCTTCACTTCTATGCCTGCTTGCACACTTTCTCAATGCCCTCCTGCCAGAGTATCTTTCTCTCTACGTGCCTACGCACCTGCTCAATGCCCACCTGGCAGAGCCTTCCAGAATCCTCAGCGATTTTGCTTCTCCTTCAGACTCTCAGTAGAGTTCTTCCACAAATGCACCGCAGCGCATAGGCTTAATGCCCACCTGGCAGAGCTCTACAAAACTCCTCAGAGATTCTGTCTTTTGTCTGAACTCACAATGGAGTTCCTTCAACTACACCTTGTGCCTGTGCTCAATGACCACTTGGCAGAGCCCTTTACAGAACTCCTAAGAGATTTTGTCTGCAACTGTGTCTTGTCCCAGACAGCCTTGCCTCCTGAGGTGTTCAACAACCTCACAGGTCTTCTTCCTGAGTTGTTGAATTCAGTCCTATGCTGCAACATGTCTTTGCCTGACTCCGCAGAGTTCAAAAGTGCATCCTCTGTGCACCGGTATTCAGAGACCGCAGTACTTTGTCATGCCCTCCTGGCATGAAACCTCAAAGACCTTCAACCTGAAATCACACAAACTCCCTGCAAATGCACAACTACAATATACATCTACAACATACAATGGGACACACACAGACATCCATATAACACAGAAATGCAGGAAAAACTGCTCTGTTATATTAACAATGGCAAATGCCTGAATTTACAATGGTCTTCCTAAGCTCTCTCTGGCTCTTCTCTTCTCTACCATCTATCTCCACTAACTCCACTAACTCAAAATGAGATCTAAAAATCTCTTTTACCTGAGGGGATCATTGAGCGCTTTCCTCCAGATCTACCTACTCTAATAAATTACAATCAATGGCTGTCTAGTCCAGCGTCTGGATCTAGATCTCAGCCGATCTAGCATTAAAGACGATCTTATCTACAGCTTGCACAAAGGCACGGCTTCCATGGCTCACCATCCTAAGCCTTTAATTACATTGAATTTCAAATTTCAAATGAGGCTGTGCCTCTCTTCAGCATGAATGCACGCACTAGACGTGGCTGGCTGGCTGGCTAGCTGACGTGGAGAGATGCTCCTGCATCAAAGTGTCTTTTTCATAAAGTGTACCTTCTATTTTTGAAGTGACTTTATTTTCATAAAGAACTTATGTAATAAAGTGAAATCACTTTAATATTTCAAGTGATTCATTTTGGAGGGAATGGATCATGACCCTTGATATTGAAAAAGGAAAGATCTAATCTTGGCCTTTGGATCTAGGGTTGGGAAGGTGAAAAGACACTTTTGGGGGGAAAAGGTCATTTTCAGATTATAAAAGAATGCATTGGGTAGTGTACAAGACATGTTGTAAAGACATCGGGAGGATGTTTAGAGCACATCGGCAAGAGAGTTAGAGAGATTTTCTGAACATGCTTGAGAGAGGAAAGCGAGCAACAAAGAGGGCACGATTCTCGAGAAACATTTTCTATGAGTTTTTGGATGAAATATTTTTTTGTTGTGGGAGGATGTATGGTACAGATCCGTACAGTCCGTACAATCGTATGGATTTGGCATGAAAATTGAGGCATTTTAGGCACAAATTTTGAGGTGGATTTCTATGAGGTATTTTCCTTGGCTGGAAATGTGGGTTTGATGCTGTTTTGTACGTTCCTGAAGCATAATAAATATCTCTCTCTCTCTCTCTCTCGTTGGGTTTCCCCACATTGGGGTTTTCCCTGGCATTTGCCTAAATTTCTGAGTGTTATTGGGTTGTTGTCCATTGTGTTTTTTTTTCCGCTGCATATTTTTCTTAGCAATGTGTATTTATGCTTATGGATATTTCTGAATGTGGGCTTTTGCATTTATGAATTTTATGAAGACAATTATCTCTAGGTTGCTAAGTGTTTGACAGAATTTCAGTTTGCTGATTTTAGTCATTAAAAATATACACCACCCACATGATTGCAAGATGCTTGAAGAGGAATCATTGATATGCAAAACTATGTAATGCATATGTAAATCATGAACACATACACACACAATAGGTGCATTCATTGATTGAAATCTCTAAGTGGGCCCTTGCTCAAAGAGATATGATGAATCTCTATGATAATCCTAATTCAAATCTATTGTAACAAGTGATTTCATTAATGAAAGTGATTTGAAAGTGATTTGAAATAACAATAACACTGTGCAATTCATGTATTCTACTATAGCTAAGATGAATCTAAAAAAAATCGATCTGCAAAGAGGTCTATATATACCTGGGAGTTATTGGATTCTTCAAAGAAGGTACCAAGGGATGTCAAGACTCCACCCAACTAATTTCTCCTCCAAAAATGCAAGTTGTCTTGTGTTAGTTAATCGAAGTATTGGTGGGTTACTAAAGAAGCAAACTATACAATTCATCACGCTTCTTTCTCGTCCAAACTTGTGGATTAGGGTTTCTTTGGTTATGTGTGAAATAATTATTTAAGCCTGACCTTTGATATTTAAGAGTTATTTTCTCTTTGATGGGTTACAAAGTTTAGAGGACTACACAACCGATTTTCTTAATAAGTTGTTATTACAAAAATGTTGACCATTTATTTTCATGACAAAGTGAATAAAGGACCATTTTGCAATGCTTATAAGTACTTGTTAGAGACATTTCTTGTAAAGGGGTGCTAGAACGCAAAAGAATGGGTTAAAACCCACTTGTCCTAAGTTTTGTGCGCAAATGCATCCGAGTTAAACAAGAATCAGTTCTGGATGGCTAGGATTTGCGCGCTCAGATGAACGACGCATATCGAATTTCGGACCCCCCTTGCCTTTCTACCTTTAAGCGGGGGGGGGTCCAGAATCGGGGGCGCACCTCTCCGACGGCCCAGATCAGCGTGCCCGGATCAACGACGATGAAGACCATTCCGGACCCCCCCCCCCCTTTATACCTTTAAGCGGAGGGGGGGGGGTCCGGAATCGCGTATGCAAATTTCCGACGGCCACGATCGAGGAGCCCGGATCAACGGCTCATGAGCAGCCTCATCCCTCTCATCTACCTTGTCTTTAACCCGCGTGGGACTTTCTCCCGTCATGTCATCTTCTTCCCGCCTTTCCCCCTGCTGCCGTGTGTCATCCATCCACCTCCCCTCTTTGGTCCGCGTGGTCCTCCCTTCTCCTCACCATTCACCTGTTACTTGTCGCGTGTCCCGCTTCTTTCCACGTCAGCCTCCCACCAAAAGGCGGGTCCATTTTCTTCCGTCTTCCTTCCTTTCGCCTGATGTCTTTCGCCATGACTCATCCCCTGTCGCCCTTCCACACCTCGCCACTTCTTCCTCGTCCTCATAATCTGATGCCACCACCCCCGTTATGCGCCCCATCCTTCGTGATGGCTTCTACGCCTATCCGTCGCAGCCAGTCTGTTATTCCAGGTGGCAGCGCGAGGAGTATTCCATATCCCGAAATGCTGAGTTGGCTGGGTCGTTCTCAATCCCAAGAAGTAGTTATTGAAGCGGTTGGTGGTGGTTAGACATCGTCTCCGCCATAATGGGGACGTCCTACAATGAATTAAAGGCACGTCAACTTGCCAAATAAACTGTCAGAATATCGATCACGTCTGCCATAAGTTGCACGATTATTCAAAGATTGCGGCTGCAGAGTGTCAGAAGCCATGCAGACGCAAAGATTTCAATGCAGTTTCTTGGTTCCGCTGCTGTTGTTGTTCTGAGTATATGTAGGCATTTTTTGCCATTTTTGTATCTATCGATGGTAGAGCTAAGCTCCCAACTGTAAAGTTTCAGCGAACATTCTGGTTTCCTGGGTTATGCCTATGTGTTTGAGACTTCTTGGTTTATAACAAACAGTTCTTGTTTTTCCATCTTTGTTTCGTCTTGTGCTTGAGAGTTCACAGTCGAAGGATTCGCGTGGACTGAACAATCTTGTTGTGATAAAGGATTTGTTGTGACATTGTTGTGCCCTATAGACTTCTGCGTTTGAATATAAAAGGATTTTGTGTTTGAATGCTTTCTCCTCCAGTCTGTTACGAACCAGATGTTTGTGATAGACTGTCGCACCCTTCTCATGCAAGTCTTCCTCCTACTCACCCTTTTACTGCAACTCACTATTTGGAGTTTATCAAGACCTCACTCGTCATGCATGCTCGGCCTGGTTTCTAAGTTGAGACGATACTTTTATGAGTTTCCTCCCATTTGATCACCCTTTCAAACAAATCGTGACATTAAACTGATGGGCGTCGGGCTCTTCTCCTGCTAGCAATCCAGGAGTGACTTCCGATAGCCAACATTTCTGGCACCGTTGCCGGGGACGAAGTTGAATATTTTCCCCGGGATTGAACGACAAAGAGTAAGCTGATTCTGAAGGTGCATCAGATATCAGAACTTGAAGATTTCTACTGTGCACCTGGCGACTCCATTGTGATGACTTCGCTAGGGAGAACCTGTTCTATCAACTGTGGCTTCGAGAGGCAGACACACGAGGTCTAATCCACACTTGCCTTTAGCTACACCAGAAGCTGACTTGGAAGCGGTGCATAGAAAGGGAAAGAGCTCTGCAAAATAATTTTCCATCGCTAAAAAAGGTAATACGCCATCCCCTTCTGTGAAAACTCCATTTTATTATTCTCAGCTTCCTGGTCGTACTTCCTCTGAGGTTTCCCGTTTTCTGAATTTTGGGAATGTTCCTGCTGAGTTTTCTCTGCCTAGTCTAGTATCAGAAGGAGAGATCCTTGTCACTCCCCCCTCCTTGGAAGTTGTGCCTCAATACAGACCTCCGGTCTCAGAAGATTTCACCACCCCTCCTGTTATTACTACTGTTCTGCAGAAAGAGGCATCTGCGCATTCAACTCCCTTAGACCTCCCTCTGTTTTTCCCGTTGTCCCCTTCAAGGACCTCTTTTCATACATCACCTATTCACACTCCTTCTCCTCCTAGTTATCCTCTTCCTAACATCCCTATGGCTGGTACTAATCCCCCTTTGAACAGAATGGATGCCATAGTCGCTGCTAGATATGCTCCTTTAGTCCTACCCCATCCTATGAATCCTCTCCCTGTTGGAGACTACTTGAAGTATATGCCCAAGTTCACTGGGGAGGGGGACATGACTGCAGAGGAGCACTTGGCTACTTTTTACAGTTATGCATATAACCTCAATATTGAGAATGAATATTTCTGGATGAGGGTCTTTGTCCAGAGCTTGGATGGTGAGGTTATAAAATGGTTTAGGGGACTGGCCCCTGGATCTATTGCTGGAATTGAAGCCCTGGATACTGTTTTCCTGAGGCAGTGGGGAGATAGAAAAGATTACATATATTATATGACTGAGTTTGGGTCTCTGAAGAAGCAAGAAGGAGAGTCGGTCTCTGACTTCTCCAAGAGGTTCAATAAGATGTACAACAATATCCCTGCAGAAATAAAACCCTTAGAGGCCTCTGCCCAAATATCCTATGCCGATGCATTTGACCATGATTTCTGTATTTTATTAAGAGAAAGAAGAGCCACCTCTTTGGCTCAGATGTAAGATGCAACCATAGAGGTAGAATCCAACATACTAGCCGCTGACAGATTAAGGACCAAAGCTGACACAGACAGAAGAAAGGGAAAATCAGAAGCCTCAATTTCTGGCTCCAACACTTCCGGCCCATCACCGCCCCACCCTCAAATGAGTGAGCTGACCCAGGTGGTGAAATTTCTGAAAGAAAAGATGGAGATATTGAAGGTGGAAAGAAAGAAAATGAATAAGGGCCCTCAGAACACTGAGAGCAGAACAGGCTTCATAAGACCGAACAATTTTTCTTCTCCAACCATGCACAAAGAGAAGGAAAGGGACAAAGACGACCAAAGAATTCAGGCTCCCTTCCAGAAAAATTTTGTGGCTGATGAAGAAGAAGGAGAAGCAGACGATCCTGAGCCTAAAATCCACTCTTTAGAGGTCATTCCCCCTTTCCCTCATCTAACCCAGTTAGCATACCAGGATTCTCTCATCAACAGTCAGCTAAATGAATTAAGCAAGGGAGACAAAGCTGGTGGTGGCCGAGGCAGGTATAACCTGAGATTCAACAAAAGGGCAGCAGCACCTGACATTCCTGAGCCATCCACCAGAGTAGAGAGGCCTGCTGGTGAGGTAGCAGACAACCACAGAGGTAAGAAGGCCCAGCTCCCCTCCCCTATTATTCAAAATCATGCTCCTGAAATTAGGGAAATTCCAAAGATTACATCTTCCTTTAATTTCGAGCATGAGATTCAAAAGATCAGAATCCCTGTGCCCCTCACTGAGTTAATCAAACATGGAGAATTCAAAAAATGCTTCTCTGACCTTTTGAAATCCGAGGCCTCAGGCCCATCCACAGACTTCATAAACCTCCAAGATGAAAAGCCAGTAGTTGTCCTAGGACCCATGGTAGAAGACAGAGATGATTCATCCCCTCCCTTCTACACTTCCCTGAACATACATGATAAGGTGCTGCACAACTGCTTGATGGATTCAGGGGCCTCGCACAACCTCATGCCCAAAGCTGTCATGGAAGAATTAGGACTGGAAGTTACTCAAGCCTATCACGACCTTTATTCTTTTGACTCCAGGAGAGTGCAATGTTTGGGAGTCATCAAGGACCTGGTAGTCTCTTTGTTTTAGCTGCCCATGAAGAGTATGATCATGAATATCGTGGTAGCTGATGTTCCCCCCAAGTTTGGCATGTTGTTGTCAAGATATTGGATTAAGAGACTTGGAGGAACCTTGCATATGGATCTCACATATGCCACCATCCCAGTCTTTGGAGGGGAACATAGGAGATTATACAGAGAAGTTCAGCTGGCCTACATAGTCAGTGATGAAGCAGACCCCACTAATCATCCCATCTTTGCACTTGACACTTGCTTAGGATATAGCTTGTTACAGGTCACTGAGACTTCTGAGGCCCCTTTGCAAATCAGAAAGCAGCCCAGTCTTGATGAAGGGATGCCTCCTCCGACCACCTCTGTTTGGAAAATTTTCTTTGACAGAGCTTCTTCTAGTATAGGTGCAGGTGCCGGAGTGGTATTCAAATCCCCTTCTCAAGAGACCATATCCCTGTCATACAAGATGGAGTTTGAAGTCACCAATAATGTGGCAGAGTATGAAGCTCTAGTTTTGGGATTAAGAGCTGCAAAGGAGATGGGAATCAAGGAAATGGCCGTGTTTGGAGATGCATAACTGATTTTCCAGCAGGTCAAAAATGTTTATCAGGCTAAGCATCCTCGACTCAAGAATTACAGGAACGAGGTATGGGATCTAATTGACAGTTTCTTCCTAGCTTTCAACATCTCTTTCATTCCAAGGGAAGAAAATGCTCCAACCGACTTTCTAGCCTTTTCAACTAGTTTGTTCAAAGTTCCTTCACTACCCACTGTTCAATATGATGTCGAGATAAGATACAGACCTGTTGTACCAGACAATGTCAGACATTAGAAGGTATTTGAGGATGATCAGGAGATCGAGAAATTCCTCCAATCAGTTGATGACTTTTCTGCATCACACATAGATGAGGACCCTGACACAGAAGACGACCATCACCTTGAGGAGTTGATAAATGAAATTGCCGATCGCCAGATTATTCAACTGCCGAGCAATCATATACCCAGAGGTTTGATCCCATTAGAAAGATTGTTCGATGGGAATGATGTGGCAGTGAGGGGGAGAGTTTCGGGTAATGATGCTGATACGACTGAGTGCAACATAGGCACACCAGAGGAGCCCAAGTTTGTCAAGTTGTCAAGGAGTTTGACCGAGAAGCGGAGGATCGAGTATACTAAGCTGCTGAAGGAGTTTGCTGACGTGTTCGCGTGGACCTATGAAGACCTCAAGACATATGACACGTCAGTCATTGAGCACAAGATCCCACTGAAAGAAGAGGCTAAGCCATTCAAGCAGAAGTTGAGACAGATCAATTCCATGTTGTTACCTGTCATGGAGAGAGAGGTGAAGAAGCTGCTAGATGCCCAAATCATTGTCCCCTTGAGATACTCTAACTGGGTAGCCAATTTGGTCCCAGTGAGAAAGAAGAGTGGAGAAATCAGACTCTGTGTCGATTTCAGGAACCTGAATATGAGCTCAAGGAAGGATAATTATCCCTTGCCCAACATGGAGCACATATTGCAGAAGGTCACTGGGGCTTCTAGGATATCTATGATTGATGGATTTTCTGGTTACAATCAAATATCAGTCATGCATGAGGACAGAGAAAAGACAGCCTTCACCACTCCTTGGGGCACATTCATGTATGCCAAGATGCCATTTGGGTTGATGAACGCAGGGGCAACATTTCAACGAGTCATGGACATAGCCTTCGTTGGGGAGAAAGACAAGTTCGTGGTGATTTACTTAGATGACATAACATTCTTCTCCAAGACTGATAAAGAACACCACTACCACTTGAAGAAGGTTTTCTTGAAGTGTCGCAGGTTTGGCCTTTCCCTGAACCCCAAGAAATCATTGTTTTCTATGCAAGAAGGGAATCTGTTAGGCCATATAGTCTCAGTAGAGGGGGTGAGAATTGATCCTGACAGGGTAGAAGCAATTCAGGCCCTGTCACTTCCCAGATCTAAGAAAGAGGTCCAAGCATTTTTGGGAAGGATTAATTTCCTCAGGAGGTTTGTTTCAAATTTTGCTGAATTGGTGAAACATATTACAGCCATGCTCAGGAAGGGGAATGAAGTGAAATGGACTGCTGAACCCAGGGAGTATTTTGACCAAATAAAGAAAGAATTGACTGAGGCTCCTGTGCTAATCAGTCCAGATTATTCTAAAGATTTTCTAATATTTTCTTTTGCTTCCTGTGATACAGTAGCGGCATTTTTGTTGCAGAAAATGATCAAGGACGAGAACGGCCTATTGCCTTCTTTAGTAAGGCACTGAGAGATGCAGAGCTCTGGTACGAGATCATGGAGAAGCAAGATTATGCCTTGGTGAAAGCTCTTAAAGCTTTCAGAGTCTATGTGTTGCACTCAAAGATCATTGCATATGTCCCTTCAACTTCTGTAAAGGACATCCTCATACAGCCTGACATAGACGGAAGACGAGGTAAATGGATCGCTAAGATCCTAGAGTTTGATCTAGAGATTAAACCCATCAATATGATAAAGGGGCAAGGTTTAGCCAAGTTGCTGGCTGAATCAAATTGCATAGCTTTGGGAATTAACTTCGCTAATGAGCAAGCTGAGTCATCCAACAGGGGTCCCCAAAGCACTGTACCACTAGCAGAATTCCCCTGGTACAAGGATATCTTGTATTTCTTGCAAGAATTGAGGCCTCCTAATGGGATGGAGAAAAGCAAGGCAAGGGCTTTAAAGCTCAAAGTTGTCAGATATTGCCTTATTGACCAAACCTTGTATTGGAAGGACCCTCTGGGGATATTACTAAGGTGTCTGGACCCGCAGCAGGCCCAAAAGGTTATGAATGATTTCCATAGTGGTCTCTGTAGAGGCCATCATTTCTGGAAAACCACAGCTCACAAGATCCTTCGAGCTGGGTATTACTGGCCCACCTTGTTTCCTGATGTTTGCAGGGAAATCCGAGCTTGCATTAAATGCCAGAAATTCTCAGGAAAACAACAGCTCAAATCCCTGCCATTGAAACCTGTGGTGGTCTCAGCACCCTTTCAGCAGTGGGGATTGGACTTCATCAGGGAAATTCATCCTCCCTCAAGTGGCCAGCACCGATGGATTCTGACAGCAACTGACTACTTTACTAAATGGATAGAAGCTGTCCCTACCAGAAGCACTTCTCACAAAGTAATCATCAGCTTCCTAGAAGACATCATAGCTAGATTTGGTTGCCCCAGCAGAATCATAAATGATAATGCCTCCCCCTTTCGGTTTGAGCCTCTGGTAAAATTCTGTGAACAGTTCGAGATTTCACTGATTCACTCCACTCACTACTATCCTCAAGGAAACGGACTAGCAGAGTCTTCCAATAAAAGCCTGATCAAGCTCATCAAAAATCTACTGGAGGACAATAAAAAGGCCTGGGACTCAAAGCTCAAATTTTCTCTCTGGGCTGATCGGGTGACAACAAAGAAATCCCTGGGCCTCTCACCCTTCCATCTCGTTTATGGGATAGAGGCCATCTTCCCCACTCAACTTGCCTTACCTGTGGAAAATCTCCTCCAGGATTATGAGGGAGAACCTAACCATGTGCTCAGGAGAATTCATCAGATGGTGGAAGTGCAGCAGATCAGAGAATAGGTCATGGAAAGAGCCTACAATCATCAACAGAAGATCAAGCAGGCTTTTGACAGGAAGAGAAAAAAGAAGGAATTTGAGCAGGGTGATCTGGTTCTCAAATGGGACGCACCCAGGAAGGAAAAGGGAAAACACAGTAAATTTGATGCCCTCTGGTTCGGGCCTTTCAAGATCCTTGAAGTATTTTCAAACAACACTTACAGGTTGCAGGATCTGGAAGGCAATGAAGTTTTCAGTGGCCCAGTCAATGGGCATTTCTTAAAAAAATGTTTTCTGTGAGCCGTAGTCAGCTCGTTTTGTTTTGTTTTGTAAATATTGTTTATTTTTTTATTTTTCGGACTAATAAATGACTCCATAGCCCAACAACAAAGGCACTAAGTCTGCAAAAGAGTTCTTAGAGCATCACAGGAACGACTCTATCCCCCATGGAGCCAAATGTTAGAGACATTTCTTGTAAAGGGGTGCTAGAACGCAAAAGATTGGGTTAAAACCCACTTGTCCTAAGTTTTGTGCGCAAATGCGTCCGAGTTAAACGAGAATCAGTTCTGGACGGCTAGGATTTACGTGCTCAGATGAACGACGCATATCGAATTTTGGACCCCCCTTGCCTTTATACCTTTAAGCGGGGGGGTCCGGAATCGGGGGCGCACCTCTCCGACGGCCCAAATCAACGTGCCCAGATCAACGGCGATGAAGACCATTCCGGACCCCCCCCCCGCCTTTCTACCTTTAAGTGGAGGGGGGGGTCCAGAATTGCGTATGCAACTTTCCGACGGCCACGATCGAGGAGCCCAGATCAACGGCTCATGAGCAGCCTCATCCCTCTCATCTACCCTGTCTTTAACCCGCGTGGGCCTTTCTCCCATCATGTCATCTTCTTCACGCCTTTCCCCCTGCTGCCGTGTGTCATCCATCCACCTCCCCTCTTTGGTCCGCGTGGTCCTCCCTTCTCCTCACCATTCACCTGTTACTTAATGCGTGTCCCGCTTCTTTCCACGTCAGCCTCCCACCAAAAGGCGGGTCCATTATCTTCCGTCTTCCTTCCTTTCGCCTGATGTCTTCCGCCATGACTCATCCCCTGTCGCCCTTCTACACCTCGCCACTTCTTCCTCGTCCTCATAATCCGACGCCACCACCCCCGTTATGCGCCCCATCCTTCGCGCTGGCTTCTACGCCTATCCGTCGCAGGCAGTCTGTTATTCCAGGTGGCAACGCGAGGAGTATTCCATATCCCGAAATGCTGAGTTGGCTGGGCCATTATCAATCCCAAGAAGAAGTTATTGAAGCGGTTGGTGGTGGTTAGACATCGTCTCCGCCATAATGGGGACGTCCTGCAATGAATTAAAGGCACGTCGACTCGCCGAATAAACTGTCAGAAGATCGATTGTGTCTACCATAAGTTGCACGATTATTCAAAGATTGCGGCTGCAGAGTGTCAGAAGCCATGCAGATGCAAAGCTTTCAATGCAGTTTCTTGGTTCCGTTGTTGTTGTTGTTCTGAGTATATGTAGGCATTTTTGCCATTTTTGTATCTATCGATGGTAGAGCTAAGCTCCCGACTGTAAATTTTCAGCGAACATTCTGGTTTCTTGGGTTATGCCTCTATGTTTGAGACTTCTTGGTTTATAACAAACAATTCTTCTTTTTCCATCTTTGTTTCGTCTTGTGCTTGAGAGTTCACAGCCGAAGGATTCGCGTGGACTGAACAATCTTGTTGCGATAAAGGATTTGTTGTGACATTGTTGTGCCCTATGGCCTTCTGCGTTTGAATATAAAAGGATTTCGTGTTCGAATGCTTTCTCCTCCAGTCTGTTACGAACCGGATGTTTGTGATAGACTGTCGCACCCTTCTCATGCAAGTCTTCCTCCTACTCACCCTTTTACTGCAACTCACTGTTTGGAGTTTATCAAGACCTCACTCATCATGCATGCTCGGCCTGGTTTCTAAGTTGAGACGATACTGTTATGAGTTTCCTCCCATTTGATCACCCTTTCAAACAAATCGTGACATTAAACTGATGGGCGTCGGGCTCTTCTCCTGCTAGCAATCCAGGAGTGACTTCCGATAGCCAACAAGACTCAACAACAATAATAGGATTTCACATAAATTAATAGACAACAATCATAACTCATCATAAAACCTAGCTACTTAACACGTTTCATCAAGTACACATGAAACTCATATAACTCATCACAAAATGACATAAAAAAATGTCAAAACATATCAATTATAAGTATTTTAACCAATAAATTGAAATGGCTACATGATTGATATTTTAGAAAATGTTTAATACAAAGGTGAGATATTAATAGATGAAAAGACAAAGAAAAGATGAGAAAAATAACTATGGGACTCGTCATACCCACCAATTGGAGGGTTTCATGCCCCTGTACAACATAATATGTAATCATTAATATTTCTCCTTTTCTGTCATCTCTACCTACTGAATACAACATTCCCCAGCTATTGTGGATACTATCTATCTTTCCTTAACCATTGCCTATTTTCCATCATTTCCTCCGACCATTTGTTGTTCTTATACACAAAATTGCCCTAAATCATAGGGAATGAAGTAGGTTAAGCCTTCTTTATGATAATATCTTGAATATTTGATATCTTCCCATGTTTTCCACTCATCGAAAATATTATCCTCTCTTGATCCCCTCCAATCATGAATGGGGTGCATTAAGAGTGGAAACTTAAATTTCAACATTAGATAATTGTACGTAATCCTTTGGAGGTCCTAAGTATATATCTCTTCCCTGGCCAGGGTTGTCCAAAGTACTAGAAATGAATGAGGTTCTCTTATATGTAGCCTATTTAACAATTCGTCCCATTGTTCTCTAGCACATCGTGACAACATTTTTTTTGAATTCCCTACCATTATGTTGTAATTTTCCAATACTTCTAAATTGCCACTTCTCTAAAACATTGAATATTTTAGGGTACACCACCACCCTAATATGATTCACCCAAACGTCTCTAGGTTTTGTATGTTCTACTCTAACCAATAGCTTAATTTCCATATTTTTAGACTTGCATTTCCTCATCTCTTCAATTTATCCTATTCCACTCATTTTGCAATGAAGAGATGAAAGCCCTCAACTATACATCTCCCACATAAGGATTAGGAAAAAATGTGTGCAACTATGGTATTGCATAATTATGTACATAGGATTGATGTTATGTAGATAGAATTGACACATCAAATTCTATCTTTCTAGGGTGTCGGTGAAATATATCTCACATAAATCCCATGGGTTATTTGTGTCAAGTGGTAAACGAGAGGTAATTCTTTCAATCTAGAATTTAAACCATTGTTCTTTCATGTACAATGCATATGCCCAAGCTAGCAGTTTTCAGGATAACAATTTTGCTACATATTTCACTACCTTCTTATTCAAGTCTGGCAATATCATCACCTCATTAGCTTTCTCCCCAGTTCCTTCTAGTTGTTTCAACAATACCTTCTTCAAACTAGATTTTCCATTCCTTAACTATTTCATATTGTCTAAGTATTCAATAGAATAAATGGCAAGTCATTCATTAAATTAATAAACTACATGTTCACGCTCATTGACTTAAATAACTCAATGGCCTTATGCTTATACAAATTTTCTCCACTTTGTAGTTGAACTCATAAAATAAGGATTTGATTCATGAATTCCTCAACTTTTCTGGATGGCATAATTTCTCCAGTAGACATGGTGGGTGCAACATTTCTCCCTGGTTTCCAGAACTTGAACGCTAGCTCTAACAAATGTTACCAATTTTGGATCAAGGGTTTGTGTGTCTCCGACTTCTTCAAAAATAGAAATTCCAAAACCTAGTAAAATAACAAGATCATCATTTTGATGAGAGTCTCTAATGTTAATTGTGGGCTCAAAAAACTATGTCAAGGAATCTACTTCACCAACTCGAGGATGTTTTTATTTCGATTCACCAGTAGGCTTGGTCTCCTTGCATTTTTGTTTATTTCTTCTCCATTGAATATGGCCAAGTGGTTAATGGGTTCTTTAACAACTTTCACAGGCTTTAAAGACTCTTCATTTTGAGAAAATTTTGGCCTCTACCTATGTTGTAGAAAATTGTTCCCATATTATTGCACATTGTTTCCTCTACAATTCACATATACTACTGTCAATTTGATTAATCCATGGTGTACAAAGGAACCATTTCTCCCACACCACACCATTTTAAACATGCCATGCAATGATTGTAGCAAGAATAAAGGTATGTTGAATAATTTTTGGTTCCTCAAATGCACCAAAAATTTAAAACGTTAGGCGATCACTGTTTATGGATAAATCCGTAAGTGCGGACACAAACCGATCTCCCTAGATCCACCTGGATCTAGAACAAAACATGACAGAATAGGACGCTTTCCTTAAGTTTTAAATATTGA
>JZKD02S2109336.1:57832-105565 GCA_000966675.3 Picea glauca
GGAAAAGATACACACTAGCCAGAATCCTGTAGACATGTTAACAAAGGGAGTAACCAGGGAGAAACTGAGTTCTTTCTCAGTTTCAGTTGGTCTTCAAGAATGAATATGAAGATGATAAATTTGTCAGGTCCAAGAAGGTTCAGATTCTAGCATATACAACAGAGGTGGAGTTGTTGAGATCAGTCTCCAAGTGGGAGATTGTTGGTTGTGGAGCCTGATTATCTTCCTGATTTATAGGTCTTTACTTTCATCCGTGTTTATACCCCATGAAGTATTTACACCCTGGAAGTATGTACACTCTTCCACGCGGGGGAGTGAAGAGGGGGGGTACCCCTTCTGCGGGGTCTGGGGGGCCTATCCCCTTTGCTGGGGGGTCTAGGGGCGAAGCCCCCGAAGAAAAAATTGCCTTATAAAAGTATATTGTAATTTCATTGTAAATTTGGACCGTTCATTATAAGGTCATAGATCTAATGGTAGAGATTATGTTAGGGTTTTTTGCCCTAGAAGGCAACCCTCTTTTATGAGGGAAATGTATTGCAGCTATGGTTGATGGTGAATGTTGTATTCTGAGAGAGGAGACTGTGAGAGAAAGAAGAGGGAGTTACAGTGGGTTTTGCTGTAGGTTGTATCCCTTCATTTGTTGGATAATAATAAAGGAGGGACCTGGCAATTTCTCTGGTGGATGTAGCCCACACTGGGTGAACCATGTAAATCTGTGTCTCTCTTGTATTGTGTGTCTTTTGTGTTTTGTTTCTGAATTTGTTTTATTTTATTGCTCCACAGTCCTATTTTTCTAACACAAGGTTCTGACTACTACGGCTAGTGCCATCAGCGAAGCCAATGTAGGGTAGTGAAGACTCCGACATCTGGAAATCAAACACAACGTATCATAAGGGCAGAGACCAGATAACGACAAAAGAAAACTACAGTAACACACAAGAAGTATGATACAATAAAAATATAGGTACTCGTGCACAGGTGATCTTATGCATAGTACTTCTTCAAGTACAACCCATTTCTGGGTTCACTCAAAGGGATACCATCATAATCTACTAACGCGTAAGCCCATTTTTCCAAAACGCGTCTGACAATATAAGGACCTTGCCACATGGCTTCGAATCTTCCAGCTCCTAGCATATCGCGATCTTGTTTGTAGAGGAGAACCAGATCTCCTTTGGAGAAAATGCGAGGCTTGACATGTTTGTCGTATTGGGCATTGACACATTTTTTCGGAGATTCTATGACTAGGGTAGCATCGCATTGAGTTTCATCTAATCACATAAGATACAATAGACGTTCTTCCTCAACAAAAGTGTTTGGTAGGAGTTCAACAACTAGTTTTAAAGAGGGTATCTTGCATTCGATCGGGAGAATGGCTTCCAAACCATAAACCAACCTGAAAGGTGTAAACCCAGTAGCAGACTTGATGGATGTCTGGTAAGCCCACAATGTCGAAAACAACATTGTGTGCCAACTTGTTTTGTGAATCCTTATCATTCGTCAGAGCATGGTTATGAAAAATTTGTTAATTGCTTCGACTTGGACGTTGGCTTGTGGGTAATAGGGGGTTGAGTTTTCATGGCGAAGACCCAACGTTTCAGTGAGTTCGGACATCATGACGTTTCTAAAGTGACTACCGTGATCAGTGACGATAGCCTGAGGAACACCAAAATGAGCTATGATGTGATTAAAAATGAATAATGCTACGGTCTTTCCAGTATTGTCAAATGTCGGCATCGCCTCGGCCCATTTCGTAAAATAATCTATGGCTACAATAATGTATCCATGCCCCCCGGCCAAGTGGGGGTGACATGAAATGAAATCGATGCCCCATTTCACAAAGGGACCAATGGAGACCATAGGGTGAAGAGGAGCGGGATGTGACCGTATCTTATGATTATAGGTCTGGCAAGCGTGGCATTTTTGGATGGCGATTATGCAGTCGTTAAATAAAGAAGGCAAAAAATACCCTGCTTGTAAAATCTTCTGGGCAGTAGCATACCCAGACATATGACCACCACAGGCTCCATAATGGTAGTCATTTAAGGCTTTCTCGTCTTCATCGAATGTGAGGCAGCGTTGAAAAACTGAGTCAATCCCACGACGATAAAGAGTATCCCCGAGGATAATATATTGACGGGCTTGGTAGCATATTCGACGTCAGTCAGTACTGGAAAAATTAGGTCGGAAAGTCTGGGTTTGGAGATATATGATGATATCGCCATACCAAAGATCATCAAAACTAATGAGGAAAAGGGATTCATCAGGTAATGAATTGGCTGCTACATTTTCCGTTTCAGAATAGGGAAAGTCGCATATCAACTCGGCAAACACTAAGGATTTCTTGGACTTGGCTCATTCTAATTCCAAGTCATACTCCTGGAGTATCACGATCCATTTGGAGTATTTTCCCCCTAGCAATTGATGTGTGAGAATGTGTTGCATAGTGTTGCAGTTAGAAATCACTGTAGTCTTGCGAGAGAGGATATAGTGCCGAAAGAGTTGAACTGCTTGGACGGCTGCCAAGGCCAATTTTTTGACATGTAAATACTTGGTTTTGGTATGTGTTAGACTTCAACTCAAGTAGTAGATAACATGTTCGTTGTGAGAATCATCCTCTTGGATGAGAACCATACCAATGGTGTATTCCAAGGCTGCGAGGTAGAGGAAATAATCGCGACTGTAATCAAAAGGAAAGAGAAGCGGAGCACGTGTTAGGGACAATTTCAAATATTCAAAGGCTTTGTTTGCGATGGTATCCCATACGAACTCAGATCCATTTTTGAGTAGCCGTGTAAATCCACGAGTTATCTCGGCGTAGTTTGGGATGAAACAATGAAGAAAGTTTTCTTTCCCTTGCAAACTTTGTAACTGGCGAAGTGTAGAAGGAGGAGGGAGATTAAGGATCACCTCGACCTTTAAAGGATCTACCACGATCCCTTGATGCGAAACAATAAAGCCTAGAAGTCGGCCGGATTCCATGCAGAAAACACACTTGTGAGGGTCAAGCGTATATGGTAGAATCAACATCGGATGAAAATGTCTCAGAGGTGGATTGGATGATCAACTCAGCACATGGAATGAGCAAGTAAGTCATCTAGATATGGTTGCATGATGTGCTTGATATCATGGAAGGCATAATACATAGTGCGTTGAAAAGTTACGCCAGCGTTCTTAAGATGAAAGGGAGTTTCCAATAGGAAAAAGTGCCCCAAGGACAAATAAAAGCAGTCTTATGTTGATCCTTGGGAACAATATTGATTTGATTATATCCAGAGAAACCATCCATCAGAGAGAATATTTTTCTTCTGGTGCAATCGTCGACAATCTGATCGACGAAGGGGGTAGGAAAGTTGTCCTTAGGACAAGCTTTGTTGATGTCCCTATAATCAACGCATACACGGATTGTGCTTTGTTTCTTGTCGATCGGGACAAGATTGGAAACCCAGTCAGTAAGGGCCACAAGGTAAATAAAGCCGGCTTTTAGAAGTTTCTCCACTTCAAGCTTGATAGCAGCAACTTTACGTGGGTGAACTGGACGAAGGAATTGCCGGACGGGTCTAGAATCGAGGTATGTCTTGATCTCATGTATCACAATGTCGAGGTCAATGCCTGATATTTCTTCGTAGCTCTAGGCGAAGACGTCACGAAACTCTTTGAAAAGTGTCGCGTAGGTGACGATTTTGTTAGGGGAACATGAGGCTCCGATATGCACATTTTCGACAATTCCAGGTTTGATGGATATGTCGAGGGGAATAGTGGGTGAGATATTGCTTAAGTTCCCTTCGGAAAACACATCGTGTGTGGACTCGGGAATGGTTGAAATGATGACAACGGTCAACGGGGTCGAGATCCATTGGTATTTCTCAATGGTATGTTGCTCCAAGAAGAGAATGGAATGATGATGTCCATCGTCCCAAGGGGTTTCTTCCACGACAGACATGATCATCTTGTCTGTGGGAAAAACGACACGGAAAGGATCTGGAGATAATTCACCAAGAGAGGGGGTAGAAGGGATTGCCGATTGAATGGCCTTATAGGCGGATTTGACCGGACTTTACGACATTTCCTCGCCATAATGAATATGATCGCTAGGGTCAGGTACCATCCATGGGTCATGAGACACAAGAGTTTCTTGAATTGAGGTGGAGATCATGTTGATTGAAGCAACTGATGAGCATGGAACATCGGGCGGTGGAATGGGGAAAGTACCCATTAACAAAGATTCTTTGAGAAGGCCTACACCGACGTTCTCATAACCCAGTGGAGTTTTAGCGAAGAACAGTATGTTGCCAGTACAGGTATCCAAGTTAAAGAAGGCTAATTGGTCGACAGTGACTACCTTTTCTTGATGTGGGAAATGTACTACACGAAAAAGAGTTGACACCGTTAACTCATCAAATAAACTAGTGGATTTATTTGCTTTTTTAGGTGATAGGTTGTAACCTCAAGTCATTTTTGAGTTTCTATAGTTGCAAAACTTAGGTTTCGGTTTTTGTCTTAGGAAATAATGTGATCCATGAAGTCTTATTTTTAAAAATTTGCATAATTCACTTTCAACAGCTAACATAGGTCCAAAAGTTGAGTGTGCGCTTTGGAAAGTGACGACTTTCAGCAGCTAAGGAGCGCTTTTCATTAGGCGGTGCGCTGTTGAAAGTGGTGAATTTCAAAAAGGTCCGACAATCAAGTTCGTGGGTCGCGCGCTGTTGAAAGTACATACTTTCCGCAGCTAAGGAGTGTTTTCTACAAAGTGGTGCGCTGTTGAAAGTGCATACTTTCCGCAGCTAATAGGGGTTTTCTACAGAGTCGCGCACTGTTGAAAGTTGCAAGCGAACAGTTGACAAAGGCGTTTTCCACGGGCCGTTGTTGAATAAAGCGGGAATCATGTGTGTGATATCCACGTCTGGAGGTAATGATGATATGATCATCCCACGTCAGGCAAATCCAAAATATGCGCTGATGAGAGTGGGTAATGATGGAAACTCAATTATGCATGTCAGAATAGGACTGTAATTTGAATCCGGCCCAGAACTCACGCTCAACACTCATGACATCCAGGATGGAAAGTTCGAGTTCGGTGATGCAGGTACAGAGGAGGTATCGTCGGCCTGACAATATCAAGTCAAACAGTGGTTTCTATATCACAAATCATCTCTGGAAGTCTTTTGAAATTTCATTTGTTTCAAAACAGAGCCGAAGCCCGAACTACTTTCAACAGCGCAGAACCTCGGCTCGACTGGCAGTTACAAGGGTTACAAATTGTCAAGTTTTTCGAGCTACAGGATGGTGAGAAAACGCAGTGGTGCTCTACTCAAGAGAGAGATGGATAACCTGTCCTTTTTACAATCACATCTCGAAGTCCAAAAGCATTTTTCGAATGCAGGGTGTATGGAATTTGTTGAAAAATTGCAAGTTGGTTGCCACCAGGCTACAGTAGAAGCCTTTGCCCAGACTTTCGATGGCAATAAAGATCGCGTTGGGTCCATGGAAATTAGAGTGGATGAGGCTGTCATTGCCGCAACAACAAGTTTACCGAGAACCAGTTAGAGCTGGTTTAAAACCACTGCTCCCAAAAATTTGGATTTCAGAGTTTATTTGAAAGAGGGGTACAGGCACAAAGCATGGAAAAAAGGTATGCTAGTTTCATATCTATATTAAGAATGGCAAGAATTGTTCAAAGGTATCCAATTTTACATTACCTAAGAGGGAAGATATGATAAATTGATGATGTACCACTTTAAACTCCTGGATCACTTCACAGGCAAGACCCCTATCAATTTGCCTTATTTCTTATATCAAATTTTGACTAAGGTATGCAAGAGGATTAGAGCTCAACCCTTGAGCGTGAAAACTACTCTGTGTCACCTCGGCCTCATAAAATTGATTATCCTGGAGGAATTGAAAAAACAGGGAAGGAGCTGGGAGCACTTTTTGTTCTGGGAAGGTTTTGAAATCCAGAATCAGACTGCAAATGAACAGATGAAGGGTTCAAAGAAACAATCATCTCCTCAAAGCAGTTCAAGAAAAAGAAGGACCTTGCCAGGACCTTCAGAGGACAAAATATCTAGAATGAAGCCTCACAGGTTGAAGAGAAAGTTAAACTTTGAGCCAACTACAGAACAGACCAAAGAACAGAACACAGGGCATCCTACAGAACAGAGTACAGGGAAGAGAACCAATATACTAAATTTGCCCTATTCAGATTCAAAATCAGAGCAGCAAGATCAATGCCCTGTTATCAAGAGTTCTGAGCAGTCAGCTGAGTGTGCACAGAACTATGAAACCTTCAATCAGACAGAACAGGGAGAATCATCAAAAAACCCCAGATCAAAGAAGTCTCAGAAGATCAAACATCTCAAGGAGGTAATTGCCCAGCAAGAGGTCTTGGAGCGGGAGATTAAAGAAAGGTATAAGAAGTTATCTGATAACTTCACCAAGACCAATGCTGCGTTCGAAATATTGGCTAAGCAAAGTGTTAGAGAGAAGAAGAGGAAGAAAAAACTCACCAAAGACTACAACAACTTGTGGTGGCTTTCCAAACGTCTCAAAAGGCAGATAAGGAGGTTGAAACAAAAACTAAGCCAAAAACCTCATTCAGATCTGAAGGTACTTGCTCAAGTCGTCGTTAATATGCAAGGTGAGAAATCGGATACCCACTGATTTTTGTTTGAAATCAAATTTTGGATGTGAAAACCCATTTTGAGCGCAATCGGGACTTTCCCCAGCACAAACCTATTATTCTATGACCTGTTAGCTGTGGAAAGTGACAACTTTCAACAGCTAACCCGTGAAAAAATTAAACGGTTGCGCTGTTGAAAGTTGGGAAAGTAATTTTCGAAGACAAAGACATGACATTTCATTCCAAACAGATTTTGAAGGGATTCCAGTGTATCAGTGGGCTATCAGATTGCATGCAAAGGGTTCAACATCAAAGGTTCGAGTGAATTTTGGTAACAAATGCAAAACCATTTCCTCAAAAATCGACATGACAGTTGGGAGATCCAAATGTCAAAGACAGGTGTCTTGCTATTCTTCACCACATTACAGAGATCAAGAACTAAAGGATGCAGCTGGCGATTTTGGAGATTGAAGACAGTTCGACTTTCTAGTTTAGTTGTTAAAAGACTTTACTTTCAAGTTGTTTAGATAGAATTGAGTCGTCTTTATTAAATACAGATCCCTGCTTTTAGGATCTGTAACAACTGTTTGTAAGACTATAAATATCTATTTTTGAGACGAACCAAGGGTTCGATTTTGGGTTCTACAATGCTGCTACTGTAATCAAAAGACCTATTCTTATTATATGAAAAATTGCAATCTTCCTTCAGTTGTGTTGTCAGATTTTTCTCCTCTGTTCTCTGATATCTTATGAGTGAAAGTTCTTTATTGATGCTCATTCAATCTGCATGTGACTGTCATCTCACTGGTTGATTGATTTAGTTGATAATCATAAGTTATTTCCTTGGTTATTAAACCCATTGTGCTTGTTTATATGAGTATAATCTGGTTCAATAGCTGTTTTCCTCTTTCATTTAATCAAACCTTGTCTGACTGCATTGCTAGAAGGCCTTGTGAGATTTTATATTAATAGACAGTCTTGAACACACAGTCCAGTCCCTAGATATTCATCTTGATCCAAAAAACCACATCAAATATTAAGATAATATTTCCAAAAAGAGTAAGTTACCAGGCATCTCCGACTTACAACCTAGGAGAGTTTCCTGGAGTGATAACAGACACAACTGCGCGCATGGAATCGATCCATCTATGGCCAAGAAGAAGATTGTAATCGAGAGGAGCGTCAAAGACTTCCACTTCGACTTGGACCATTTTCCCTTCTAGCGTGATTGACAATGAAGGAAGGATTCCATAGGGCTTAAAACCGAAGCCACTGAAGGCTTTGAGAGTGTTCTGGGATTCAGTCAAAGAGGGAGAGCCAATGGATTTCTAGCAGGTAAGAGACATGACACAGGTCGAGGCACCAGCGTCGATAACGGTTTGACAAATGTTTTTGTCAGAGACAATCACTTAGATTTGGAACGTGAGTTGAGGGGGTAACCTTGGGATGTGATCTTCCAAGTCAAAAATTATTAAATTTGTGTCTGTCGAGTCGATTCCACCGATAGCTTTCAACAGTGATTTTCGTTGTGTGGGACAACCTTGAAGGACTTCGAGGGATGACATTGTAGAAGGTTCTTAGGCTAGATCTTCAACAATGCTATAGTTCTGGGCAGCACGAGCATGAGGATTGAAAGCTGATTTTTGAAGGATGTCCTTTGGAGGGGGTCGAAGAACTATGTCAAGGCTCGATCGTTTGAGATGAAGAGGACCATTGGTAGGTGGAGTCGCGGGAGAGGGTTGTACCAGTGAAGGAGGTGGATCATTAACCTTCTCTTTAGAGGGAGAATAATCTTTGGCTCAAGTGGTGAGTGCAATGTCATTCGTCTTTGAATCACCAGTGCACATCAATACATAGGATGTAGTAAAAGGGAAAGGTTGGTCATGAATGACTAATTGGGCCTGTTGTTGAGAGGGGAAGGGTTGGGACAAAACAGCCGGAGCAGGTGGTTTCGGGGCTCCTTGAAGGAACTTAGTGATTTTGGCCCGTCATGGACAATCCTTCATGTAGTGATCATCACCACAGATAAGACAAGGGTATCGAGGTTTGTGCTTATCCCTATCATCAACAGGCAGAGTTTTGGTTTTCTCTGCTTGTAAAGTATTTTTGTCCTCCTTATTCTTACCCTTTCCTTTTTTGGATTTGTTTTTACCGGCTGGGGTAGATTGAACTGCATTTACCTCAGAAGTCTTGCCGGTGGGAGGGGTAGGAGACAGAGCATTTTGAACACTAGAAGAAGCAGGTTTGGGGTTGGTGCTTGAGGCAGAATGTGGTTGGGCATGGAAAGTGCCAATCACACCATTGACTGCATGAGAGGCAGCTGGAGTAGTTGAAGTGGCGAAAGTGGAAGGACGAGGTGTGTCAGGGAGTAAGTTGTAAAGAGTACCCGTTTGTGAGTAAACGAGGTCAAGATATTGAGCATGAATTATGGCTTGTTCTTCTGTGACAACTCCACCCATGGCGATGTCACGTGCGATGTCGTTCACAAATGATTTTGTGAACCATTCTGCCAGCAACTGATCGGGAAGTTCGAGTTTGATGAGACATCGTCTCCTTTGCCATTCATGAATGTGATCGGATATATGAGCGGCTTTGGTTTGTTTGAAAGAACTCAAAATCTCGGTCCCCATTTCGTAATGGATCGGTAACTGGTAGTGGGTGAGGAAGGCCATAGCTAGGGTGTTGAAGTCGATGAAGAAACCTCATGGTAATTCTATATACCACTTCAGAGCAGAACCCGTGAGGGTCCTTTGAAAAAGACGTAAACGAATAGAGTCATCCATCAAAGAGTTGGATGAGCACCAGAGGTGAAAATTCATGATGTGATTGTTCGGGTCCTCTCCCACTTTTCCATCGAATTTAGGGATGTCCGATGGTATCTTGGCAAGTATAGCAGGCCATTAGGGAGAGTGATGAATTGGATCATTTAAGATCCTTGACAAATTCGGGAGATCCAAAGTGGCCAAGAAGGGTAAGTGTCTATTCACATGCGGGTACTGGTGGCTTTGGGGAGGGAGCCCCGTCAGCAAACCAGTGGGACCATAAGAAGTCTGCATATAATTTCAAGACCCAGGAAGATTCAGTGGTTGTTGTGGAGGAAAGTAACTCATGGGATTGTATCCTTGAATAGGGACGTGAGTTTGAGCATTCGAGCCCCAAATAGGATTGGACGTTCCTGGATATGGTTGGTCTATACTAGGGGGTATAATGGATGCAGTTGGAAGCTGTTGCCCCCCAGTCGATTGAGGATTATGTTGTATTTGATGATTCCAATATTGGGCCAAGGATGTAGATATGTTTTGTCCGTAGGGTGGGGTCGGTGAGGGTTGTCCTCCAATCGGGGGTAGTGTTCCAATTGGGGATTGTGTTCCAATTAGGATTTGCGTTCCAATAGGAATTTTCCCTACAAGGAGGGGTTGAGTCAAACCTCCTTGGTGAAATTGTCCACCAACAGGAATCTGGTAGTTTGGTGTGAATGACGGAATAGTGCCACTAGGATTATTGTTGTCGGTGGAGGATGAGAAAGGTTCTCCGAAAAGGGGTTGAGGAAGTGTCGGAATGAAACCGAGAGGAGAGTGCCCAGAAGAAGAGGGACCACCAGGAGTTCCAGATGGGGTTTTCATAGGAGTGGGAATAGAAGCATTCAATGCATGATATATGGGTGGAAGTGTCGGGGTAACACTGGGCGAGAGCGGCGTGCCAATGGGTGCTTGACTAGCCGCAGTAATCCCAATGTGAATACTTGTAGTATCTGTGTAATGGATCATTTCTATAGGGACGATCAAGATGTGGTCAGATTGCGGAGCGTCTGTACTAGGAAAATAATAAGTAGTAGTAAAAGGTACTGCGTCTGGGTCAAAGGTTTCGGAGAACGCAGGTGAGACGGTGATTTCGACGCCGGATCCTGCACCAAAAATATCCCGTCTAAAAATGCCAGTAGACCAAAATGGATGTTGGCCCTCAATTCCTGGGAAGGGTCCAGTCGGTGATCCAGAAGACACAACAACTAAGTCTCTGGAATAATTCACTCGCATAATACGTCTCTCAAAATCGGGGTGAAGTCTAAAGTCCTCTCGAGTATTGGTAATTCGAAAATGTTCTAGAGAGCCGGTTCTTTCCACTTGTGGAGTGATGACGTCTTGGACTTCACTCTATTGAGGAGAGCCCTTAGGTGAGCTTGTAGGCAGGGGTTGAGAACCTTCCAGATGATCTGGAGATAAACCCTGCATTCTATGTGAATGACGTGGAGGATCTATTGTGAACGAATTAAAAAACTGGCGAAGAAAAATCCTGAGGTCAACTTGGGTAAAAAAATAGCATGCACTAGTAAACAAAATCTAGGAAACAATACCAAGAAAACAAGACCTTCTAATTTCGAAGTCACTAGTTGGTGATGAAATCCAACGTCGCAACAACGAGACGAGAAGGGGCTGGGCTAGGGTGGAAAATTTACATTGACGACCTGCTTAACGGACTTACACCCTAGTGCAAGCTCCCACACATAATTGTGGGTATACCCTCCAAGAAGCCCAAGTGAGTTTGGCCAATGTCGATTCCAGGTACCGTGAAGACTTGCCCCTTCATAGTCACCTTGTGTAAGACCCTAAAAATATAGGCCACTAAGGTTACCACCGACAACAATAAATCCTGGGGGGATAGTCGACAGTCTGATCCACATGCAACGACAGGGTATCTAGCCCGAAATCAAAGCGAGAGGCTTCCACTCATCATTGTGGGTATACCTCCAAGTGACCCCCGTAATACATGCAATCTCTACACCAATATCGACAAAGCAGGGTGAGTAACTCTGTCAATATCAATGCGACCTCGGGTTTGACCCTTGTGTGAGAAGGGCTTCCCAGGACAAAATGTTGTAAATGGAATTTGACACTCCTTAACACAAGATGCTATTGTGTTTTTTGTGCTTTGGAGAGTGTATCTCTCTACCTATTCCAAAGCGCTAGCCTAGCTAAATGTTGGTGTAATAGAGCCCTAGAAAAGAGTTACTAGTTAAATTTTAAAATTGTGCAATGTTATTAAGAGCTCTTGTTACTCAAAGGAAACGAAGATGAAACTGATGTTGTGTGAGACTCTGACCCAACAATGCATAGATAGGAATGAAATATATCAATTTTCGTTCGATGAATCCTATGTACGGGAGGGAAAAAGAAGTGTTCCAGAACAATCTTGAACTATGAAACACAATTTTCTTTAAAATGCAATTTCAATGAATCACGCAATAATGACAATTCTCTATTGGTTCTTTTTCAATAATTTCAACAATTGATTTTCAGTATTTTCAAAAATGAAAACGCTTTTGAAAGAAAAAATGTTTTTTACTTTTCAAAAAAGATCTACACCATGATGGTGAAAGTGAGGAAAACCAATAACTAATGAACAAGCAATAAACATAAACCCAAACCAATCTTTCAGTGGAAACAAAAATGACAAGCAGACAAACTAGTCTTTTCAATTGCATGAGAACAATAATCTTCCAAATAATGAGCAAATGAGAAAGACAAAGAATCCCAACTTTCAAACCAATCACCGTCTCTTAACCAAACAAACACTCAGATTCCAGGATCAGAGAGTATATCTTTGCCAAGAAAAATCAAGAGATGAGAGTTGAGAAAAAGATGGACAAGAAGAGCCTTTGATTTCCGAAGAATGATCGTGCAGAAAATCCGAAGACAGGAAAACATCAACCAATGGTCCAAGAAGTTCTTTTTAGACACCTATACTGATCTGGGCATCTGAACATGCAAAAATCTTAAATCCAAAAATTTTAAAAGAGGGTTCGTGGGCTATCAGTGTTGCACAGTGCGAGAATGGGTCATTCTCGCAAGCTAGCTTTGAGAAGAGTGCGGGAACCTTACACTGGACTTAAAAGCAGAGTGCGAACTCAAGGTGTTCTTGCAGTCCACTATGGGGTTCAGTGTGAGAATGCCTGAAACTAGGCAAATTTTTGGAAAAAGACAAAAAAATGAAGGGACTTCTGGACCCAAAGGGTCTATCAGGGTGTCCTGAAGACTCAAAGATTGATAGAAATAGAGAAAGGTAAGGCAAGAGCAAATGTCCAAGGAAAAACACCAAAAACCACAAAAAAAATGGGTTGCATCCCCAGTGGAGTCGCCAATTTTGTTATTGGACTAATCAGTAAGTGCAGACACTAACAGATCTCCCTAGATCCATCTGGATCTAGAAAAGAACAGGACAGGACATGACTCTTTCCCTAATTTATGACCATTGAATTAGCCAGTAAGGAGGAACAAGTGACTTACCTTTGTATCGCTTCCTACGGTCTCTGTTGCTCCCGCTTTGCTCCAGTGCTCTCATGAGGTCAAGACCAAGACAACACAAACCAACCAAAGTGAAGATAGTAAAACGTATTCAATCATCAACTTATGTGTATGATCAAGTAATTACACAATAAAGTAAGAATGACTTTATGGGAAAAGGACATGTCACTGTATCATATTAATCGAAAGTAGAAGATACAACCTAATCGTCTTGATGTCGCAAGCTTCCTTTCGGTGACTCTTGGTTCCAACACACACACTTGCTCAATCCTTGCATGAAGAAGATCCAATTCCTCTTGATAGACTTGCTAGAGTCTCCAAGCTCATGTTCAAGCTGGGTTCTTCACACAATTCCTTCACCAATTCTCTAATTAATCTTGCTTAACCCTTTCCATGAGAATCCTATCAATATATAAGAGAGGATGTTGTTGGGAAAAACACCCTACGGACTAGCAAATAGAGTTCAGACTTTGCATGCAGATTTGATCGAATAGAAATTACTTTCTACCTACATCCCTAGATTTAAATCTCCATTTTCTCAGTAAATGCATGGAAAGATCCACCTACCTTATTACCGGTGTTTGATGTCGATCCTCCATTGTGCTTAATTACTTGTTCGCAATGCTCCTTCCAAATATGACCTACACTCAAGACAAACGACAACTATGCATGCATGCTACTTCTATACTAATGGGTTAGAAATCAAACATAAACTAATCAAACCATAGAAAGTTCATGAATTGGGACGAGAAAAGCATTCTCTTTATTACTTAAAATGAGTCAACTTACAAAAGTTGAGACCGGCCACCGCTCCTTGAACTTGATTCTGGGCTCCTCTTCTTCTGTCCTTCAACTGCTTTGCTTTAAATCTCCTTTGGCATTAGGAAAGGCTAAAGGGTTGGGACAATGGAATACGTAAATGGGCAGAGTTTCTTTGCTTTATTTTTTCCTCCTCCAAATGGTACCCCTACCCCTTCTTTTATAGGCTAGAAGGAGTTAGGTTTTTGGATGAACCCTCGGCCATGCATGGCTGGGAATTTAAGTTAACTCACCCATAACTTTTGTTCCGTCGACAAGTTTCCTTTTTTCGTGCTTTTGTAGGTACACGCGAGCTGTTGTGAGTCAACCAGCATGTACACGTGTGTAGTAATAGGTTAGGGTGCGTGGGCCTTTACACAAGAGGATTTTCAAAGAGTTGTTCAGTAGAGTTTTGGCAAACAAAGGATATGAGTTGGCCTGATGCCAGGTAATCATGTGTGGTGCAATTTAGGGTTATAACAAATTCTCCCTAATGTGTGAGGTCAGAAGAGCATTTGATGGCCGAAATACATTACCAATATTTACTGATGTGCCGAATGATTGAGCCCAAGGATCAGGAACCAAGAGGTGTCATCTGCAAAATAAAAAATGTCTCACCGAGGTGGGCATACCCATGCTCGGGATAAAATAGAACCATGGATACCAATCAAATACATTGTAGATCCATGTCAAATAACTATAAAGAATAGCCGCAAACAATACACAACGGAGCTACATCTGGAAATCAAAAAAATATACATATAGAGTATCCATCTTCCCGAAGCTGATTCGACCTGATGGCTAGAGATGAGATCTTCAGAGCTCGAGCAACAACTTCAAAATATTCAAAACTTGGGTAGGAGTGTGATATGAGTGTACGACTGCACTACCCAAAGGTCTTCGACGGCTCGTCAGTCATTGACGTGATAATCTTGATGATCAGACTGAAGGCTTCAATGATTTCAAAAAAGGACTTGATTGGGTGTTAAGAATGGTCGAGCATGAGGAAAAGAGAGATAATGCAGAGGGGACGACTCAGGCTTGGTGAAAAACTTCCCTTGGATAGTAGCACGACAAATAATGAGACTCAAGCAGCATGTATGTTAATCATAAGTCTACGAAGCAGGAGGCAACACAAACTCTCCATATGTTTGGAAGAATAACCAAACGGTGGAGGACACAACTCTATATAGCGAGAAAATATTCCTAAGGTCGTACTACATCCTATAGTTTGATGATCAAATGGACAGATGTGCTTTATCCAAGGGCGACTCATTATGCTGCCAATAAAGAAAATACTTTTCCCATCCTCTTTTTGGGGCATATTTGATTTTTTTGTTCTTTTTGATAATTTTGGAAAAAGAATAAAGGAATATTACATTACAATGGAGGAACGAGTATTGCAAACATACAAGCTCAAGGCAGAAGTACAAGACTGATGTTCTGGAAAATGATACTCGGGAAGAATCCTTCGGCGGCCAAAGGTGTTAAGACGTAGAAGCAAACTGTCACAAGGCTGTTGGATAAGGTATGCAAATGCGGTTGATAAAACACATAATGGTAATGTCCTTCGATGTAAGTTTAACGAGCCCAAAGAAGGTAAGCTCGGTGGTTTTTCATATTTAGAGAGTCTGAAAAAACATAAAAGGAGACTCCATTGGGGTACCTTTTTCGAAGATAGTCTAGTCGGTTTGAAAAAGGGATAAACTAGCACCGATTAGATGTCGATTCAAAACCATTTTAACGAGTGTGACAAGGACAAGATCACTCGGCTATTTTTTCACTTTTAAGGAGTCTGAAAAAAGCTTAACTATGGATTCCGTCAGGAATATTCTTCTGGACCAATTTAACGAGTGTGAGAGAATAAGGTCACTCGACGATCTTTTCAATTTTAGAGAGTTTGAAAAGAGATTAACTATGGACTCCATGGGGGTTTCTTTTTCGTAAGTTTAGTCCCTCAGGCCTGAAAAAGGGATAAAATTATACCTGAGAGTACTCTTCTAAAGAAGGAAAATTCGATAGAGTATACCTTTATTCGTACAGTTGACCGTCTGGACCGAAAAAGGGGTAAACTACTTCAAATTTCAGTTTAACGAGCGTGAAAGGCCACAAGATAGCTCGACAATCTTTTCATTTTTAGAGGGTCTGAAAAGGGCTTAAAAGGAGACCCGTTTATTTTTGGGAGTCCTAAGGGTGAGACAAAGAGCGAAGAAGAATCATGCAAATGAGGCTCAAAATCATATTCAGGAAAGAATATAAGGACTCCCGAGCCTACAGTGTTCTAGAGACGGCATGGACACCATAATGCAACCAGGACCTACCAAGGGCATCCATGTTCTGGTAAGATCTACCGCCAAGTTGCGACACTTCTAAAGCAAATATGATGGTTCTGTGTCACAACCTGATGGGATCGATCCTATAGCAGAGGAAAAAGACAATGAGACGCAAAAGTTGGGGTAATAACCTAACCTATATTCTCAAGTTGATTCTTGGAAAAAAAATTATGGACCGTCAAAATTTTCTCAAAACTAAAAAAAAGTTTCCAAATACCCGATCAAATCCCTCCCATATAACTCCTGAATCACTCTAAATGGGTTTTGGTATAAAGAAACTGATAAGGGAGGCCAAAAAAGTGACAAAAAGAGACCAAAAAGTCTATAAATAGAAGCTGACAGCTCATTATCACCATTGTTAATTTGGAAATTGACTCTGGAGCCAAAAGACCCCCTTTGCTAAAAATGGTGATTCCGAGAGCTACAGTGGACAAAACAAACTTCCGCTTAGACAAAGTAAGTACAAACTCCCTTATCTAGATATTCAATTCTTCAATTTTGTCTTTAAGTTCATTTTTTGGGTGGGTGTCGACCTTAAAAAAGTCAGCCCTAGGTACACATGGGCTGTCTCTGGACATGCCGCATGTACACTCGGGCAGAGTAAAGGCTGCCCGCGTGTACACATGACTGTCGCCTCTACAGCTCGCATGGACTCCTCCCTTTGTAGAAAAAAGAATTAAAAGGCAAGTGCTGACCCTCCTAAACCTTGTTGTGTTGGCAGGATGTATGTCTAGTGGAGGGAAAGGGAGCATGAAGCAATCAGTGAGTTGGTTGCGAGAGATTCAAATGTCGTGGCCGTTTTGATGCAATGCAGTTTAATGAAGTTCTTTCTGTGTCCATTTATGTGCGCACAACCAAGGCTACTGAATGCCTTGATTGACTACTGGTACCCTAATGCAGAGGCCTTTATGTTAGAGGGGCAATCACTGGTGCGCACCACCGAAGATATCTATTTTTTGACTGGCCTCTTAAGGAGAGGGGAACCAGTCAACTTCAGGATGTTTCTTGCGGGACCGAGTAAGATATCAGAACTGATAGCCGAGCATTATGAGGCTGGGACTGATTGTGTGGGCTCCCAAGTACCTATCAGTAAGATCACTAACCTATCGCTGCAGGTGATATTATTACTGATTGGGTGAATTACCGGTTCTGTAGCCTTGCATCAGGCTTCTCGTGCACAGATGAACTGTGCGATCCAGTGCTTGAATGCACAGATTTTTGACTAGAGTACCACACTACTAGAGTGCATGAAGAGGCAATTGATAGATTGCCGACAGTGGACACAAAGGAATTTCGAGTTCGGGACGATCTTGTGTTCATTTTTCTTTGAGAGAGTTCTGAGCTTTAGCCCTGGGGAAGTAGTACGAGGACATCAAGCCTCATTTCCTGCAGTGTGTAGATGGGCAGTATTATTGTCGCGACAGGGTGGTGGAAGGACCAATGAGTCCTTCGATGATGACTTCTTTGCATGGCTGTCACGGTAGATCCCTTTGATCGAGGACTACCCATATGAAGGGACATATTTTTCTAGAGATCCTGAGATACCCGTGCCTCCTGGTGATGAACGAGGGGAGATGGGTAAGTCTCCACCTCAATTTGTTTGTTTTCATATGTAATTTTTATGTCATTTTTGTGATATATATCATTTTTTTTGTATGCTAGAGTATTTTACGGGTAAATGTTTGTTGCATGCAGATGTGGGACCCGTGCGACCTGTCAATTGCGCATGAAACATGCGTCGTCCTTGGCCAGAAGCTGCAGCTGCAACTGCTGGAGGAGCAGCAGTAGTAGGGAACCTCCCAGCTGGGGAGGCTGAGAGAGTCCTTAGACAAGTTGAGTGAAACTTCACTGCACTCACTCGCACAGTCCCGATGGTAGAGATAGAGGACTTGCTGCCATCCATGCAGCCTCATGTAGTGGGGGCACCTCGGACGTGGGCCTGGTTTTTTAGGTGTTTAACCCATGCTGTGGACTATTATAACAGGGCCCATAGGCCCTGAACCTATTTAGACATTTTACGTGCCACGAGCACTTACTTGTATATATGTTTTGAGGGCATAAGCCCTGTGACTCGTTATTAGTCCCATTTTTTAGGCGCTTGCATCCATCTATGTACTCTGGTTGTTTTATGATGTTATATATGGTTTTTTGATCTTTTGTGTCATATGGATCACGTGTGAAAAAATCTATTTACATGCTTATGTCAACGTTCTTTCATATGTGTGCAAGATGCCAATCTAAAATTTGATTAGCTAGAGTATCTGTAATTTGGTTTAATCTCCTAGGAACATGAAAATATGTAATATAATCAAAGTTTCATTCTAAGATATGTACCCTAAGGAATCGTCGGTGTAAAGTTGGATCATGAACCCGATATACTTTGTTTAGTTGTGACACAACCAGTTGAGCGTCGAGATAGACCTGGAGATGAGAGATACCTAATGACAAGGCGTCACGAAGAAACTCAATAACTGCACTATACTCGATAACATTATTTGTGGTGTCACCTAAGCATATACCTCCAGAAGATAACAACTGGCCTTGAGGTGTAAAGATTACCCAAGCTGCAGAGGCAAGCCTTCGCATGTGCCGACTAACACCATCTGCATACCCAATGAACACCTCAGAATCACTTGACATCTGCCATACTGATGAAAGATAACATCAATGACACGTCCATAACACTTAAAAGAAACTAAAAAGTAATAGTACAAAGACTATACATATGTTACAAAAAGTTACCCACAGTGACCTGTCTATGAGTAATACTTCTTGAGATAGAGCCCATTTCTAGGCTCCGCCAAAGCATTCCCTTCAAAATCAAACAAACGATAAGCACCCTTTTTTAATACCTCTTTTATGATGAAGGGTTTGAACCACATGGGTTTAAAGTTTCCTTCCCCCAGGGGGTCTTTATCTTGGTCATAGACCAGGACAAGGTCGCCTTCAGAGAAAATCCGAGGATGAACAGACCTATCATACGGACACTTGAACTTATGTTTGTGAGCTTCATTGGCCAGGGCCGCATCGTGATGCTGCTCAAAGTGTACTAACTGTTCTTCAAGTGGAGAAGTGTCTGGCAACAATTGTACTACCAATTTTAGAGATGGGATCTGACATTCGATGGGCAAGACTGCCTCCAGCCCGTAAACAAGTTCAAAAGGTGAGAAACTGGTTGCAGTCTTAATAGATGTTTGGTAAGCCCATAATGTCGAGTATAACATCAAATGCCAATTTGACTTGGCTGAGTTGATAGTTCGTTGTAGAATAGTTTTAAGAGTTTTGTTTATAGCTTCCACCTGCCCATTGGCTTGGGGGTAGTAAGGTGATGAATGCTCTTGCCGTAACCCAAGATTTGATGTTAATTCGATCATCATTTGGTTCTGAAAGTGATTGCCATGGTCAGTGACAATCTCTCTCGGGACGTCGAACCTTGTTATGGTTTGGTTGAATAAGAAGAGAGCTGCAGTCTCTCCTTCATCTTTAAACATTGGCATAGCTTCAACCCACTTAGTGAAGTAGTCTATAGCTACGATGATATAGTGGTGCCCCCTTGCTGACGGGGGGTTGCAAGTAGTGTAATCAATCCCCCACTTAGTGAAGGGACCAAATTTTATGACAGGAAACATAGGAGCGGGATGTGCCCTCATCTTCCGAGAGAAGATTTGGCACATATGACACTTCTTGACCGATTCGATACAATCTTTGATAAGTGTCGGCCACAAGTAACCTGCTCGTAGAATCTTTTGGGTTGTTTCCAACCCAGAAAAATGACCGCCACAACCTTCGGTATGGCAATATTTGAGCACAATGATGGCCTCCTCATGTGTGAGACATCGACGTAAGATGCAGTCTACACCTCTCCGATAAAACGTATCATCGAGTATGAGATAATTCTTAGCCTGATGGCGTATCTGCCAACGTTCGTCACAAGAAGCAGAGGTGGGGCAATTCAAAGTCTGGAGATAGATAAGTATATCTCCATACCAGGGATTTGAAGATGTAATAAAAAACATATCTCCCCGGATAGGCGATTCCTCAGGCACAACGTCACCTGACTCAACCGGAAGTTTCAAAATAAGCTCTGCAAAGACCAATGACTTTTTGGACTTTGCTGAAATGAAGTCTAAGTCAAATTCTTGAAGGATGACTATCCATCTACTGATTTTTCCACCTATAAATCGTTGTGTCAACATGTACTGGAATGGATTCATGACAGCAATGATGGTGGTCTTGCGAAATAGAACATAGTGACGGAACCGTTGAACAGCATGAACTGCTGCCAACACAAGTTTTTCGATATGAGAATAATTGAGTTCCGGTCCTACGAGGCCTTGGCTTAGGTAATAGATCATGTTTTTTGAGAATGAATCATCTTCCTAAACTAAAACCATGCCAATGGTTGACTCTGTGGCAGCCAGATATAATAAGAAATCTTTGTTATAGTTAGGTGGGCGTAGCAGAGGTGCAGTTGTGAGGGCGTGTTTTAATGCGTCGAAAGAGCATTGAGTGGCTTCGTCCCAGGAAAAAGGAATGTCTTTCTTTAGTAACCGCATAAAGCCTTTGGTGATTTTGGCATAGTTGGCGATGAAGCGTCGTAAGAAGTTCGCCTTGCCTTGTAGACTCTGAAGTTGTAGGATTGTATGTGGGGGGGGGCAACTGGATTATTGCCTCCACCTTAAGAGGATCGACCATGATCCCTGTTGTTGATACGATGAAACCTAACAAACGTCCTGACATTACACAGAAGTTGCACTTGTTTGGATTCAAGCGAATCCTAAAGTAGCGACAATGTTTGAAGATTAGTCTAAGGTGTATGGGATGATCCGTTCTCTTGCAAGAGCATGATGCTAAATCATCTAGGTAGGCCTTGACGATATGCTTGAGGTCATGAAAATCAAAAGACATGGCCCGCTGGAATGTGGATCCAACATTTTTAAGGCTAAAAGGCATCTTACGATATGCGAATGTACCCCATGGATAAATGAATGTCATTTTATGTTGGTCTTCGGGTTTGATTTGGATTTGATTATATCCTGAAAAACCGTCCATGAAAGAAAAGGCTTCACAACCAGCACATTCATCAATGATCTGGTCAATGAATGGTGTTGGAAAATTATGTTTGGGACATGCCTTGTTTAAATCATGGAAATCGGTACATACACGAATCGTGCCTTGTTTTTTATTGACTGGTACAGGATTTGACACCCATTGAGTCAAATGGATAGGATAAATAAAACCTGCCTTTAGCAATTTATCAACCTCAATCTTGATGGCTACTGTTTTCTTGGGATTAACTGGACGAATTTTTTGTCGAACAGGCTTGGCATCAGGATATGTTGTGATTTCATGATCAACTATTTTTGGATTGATACCTGGCATTTCCTCATAAGACCAGGCAAAACCGTCATGGAATTCTTTGAAAAGATCCGTGTAAATTTGAATCTCTTCGAGGGAGAAATCCACTCTGATGAAGACATTCTCCATGACGCCAGGGTTTCGAGAGATGTTGATTGGTATAGTTTCAGCGATAGTCGCCATATTTCCCTCGAAATAAATTTCATGTGTAGCTAAGAGATTAATATGACACGGTTGATCTCCCGTCATGGTAACGGTGAATTCTCCTGCTTCGATTCGGCTTAACTCTAGGAGAAAATATGATCTGTGATGAAGATCTTCCCAAGGTTTGTCCGGACTAGTCATTGCTTCGATTACTGCTTCATCAGAAGGCAAGACTAAGTCTAACGAATCAATGTTAGCGAGAGAACCCTCAGTCCGAATAGGCTCTAGAAGTGGATCTAACTCTTCTGCAGGATTCAAATCAGGGTTAGCTGAAGCTTGCTAGACTAATGAGTACACTACCTCAGCGGAAGACAAGGGCATGGACATGCCTGGGTGCCCTGTCTCATCCATCGTGGCTGATGGGGAAGGACAAATCCAAGGATCCTCAAAGTAAGTCGTGCGGAACGACGAAACTTGAAAAATATCAAACTTATGGTGATTAGATATAAATTTGATATCTTCGTGAGGAGATGGGTAATTGTAGGTACCCATCAAGGATGGGCACAAACGAACTCCTACGTTAATGACACCTGGTTGAGGATAATCAATCATCGGGACCATGGATGCCCCAAAAGCTGGGTCAGGTCTGGAAAAAGCAATTGATCAATTGTCACTATCCGGCCCTCGTGTGGAAACAACAAGACTTGGAAAACTGTAGCAAACATAGCTTGCATAGCATAAGTCCAACTCCATCCTAACAAGAGGTTATAGTCGAGGGGAGCATCGACTACCTCTACTTCGACACACACGGTTTTCCCTCCTAACTGCATAGGGAAAGAAGGAACGATTACATGTGGTCAAAATGAACGACCGTCGAAAGAAGTGAGGAGAGTAGGTGATGGAGACAAAATGAGCTGGCCAATGGCCTTCCAACATGCTAATGACATAACGCATGTCGAGGCACCCTCGTCGACCACCATGCGAAAGATATTCCGAGTAAAAGTTTTCGTGGGATGAGACACTACTATCTGAAACGCTACATGGTAACGCAGATGAGGTTTTAAGTTGGTTGTATCTAACATGATGGTACCCAGATTACAAGTCTGAGTAGAGCCCAAAGCGGTTAACAAGGCTTTCCTCTAAGTAGGGCATCTTTGGAAGACCTCCAAAGAAGACATCACACAAGGGGTTTGTGATAAATCTTCCACCAAGGAGTAATTCTGGGCGGCCCTTGCATTTGGGTTGTGAGAATCTTTTTTAAATGCACCCTTTGGAATGCGTGTCATTGTTTCTCCCAACGTCTTCTCAATCTGTAGAGGAAGAGATGGGAGATCAGCTTCTTTACCCTTCTCAGAAGCGCTTGGTTTACTATAATCGTGTGGTCTAGTTGATATGAAAGCATCACCCCTAACCATATATACTTTCGCGGATGAGGGATTGTTTGGAGGCGGGAAGGCTTCTTGGCTACCCCCTTCTATGCTTGTAGAGGCTTGAGTTAGATTTTTCCCATGTTAAAAGGAATTAGTCAACACTGCTTGTTGTTGCTGTGTGACAAACGTTTGGGCCTCTGCAAGTCGAGGACAAAGATGGGTTGAGTGGTATTTCGCACACAAGTTGCATGGATACCTCACCTTCCGTTTTTCCGTGTTGTCCCTGCCATCATTATCAGTGGGTTTTTTTATCCCCCTTACCCTTCTTTCATTGTTTTTTCTTCCCTTCAGGCTGTTGGGTGGCCTTTGCATTAGTCAACTGCACGGTGTGTACTTCCGACATTTGGGTAGGGGGAGCAGCAAAAGTAGTAGTTTGTCTAGTCGTTGTGTGTTGTATGGATAACTGTTGCAACTATTTTGTCAATTGCTCAGTGGGATTGGTTTGTGCTGAACCAACAATACCATCGGCATGTGGTCCAACTCTCTGTCTAGTTTTATCCAGTATCGAACGTGGCGCATCTGGCAAGATGTTGTATAATAAACCAGACTGAGAATAGATGAGCTCAAACTGTTGAGCCCTCATGATGACATATTCTTCAGAGAAAACTCTAGATGTCACGACATCTTTGGATAATTGTGGGACCAAAGACTTAAGGAACCACTCAAGCAAGAATGTTGGTGGGACTGGTACCTTGATTAAACTCTTCCAGTGTCTCCACTCTCGGATATGATCAGAGATATGGTCCGCTGTTGTCTGTTTGAAATTGGCGAGCATCTCTATGCCAGCGTCGTATCTCACAGGTAACTGGAAATGGTTAAGGAAGGCCATCGCCAGTTTGCCAAAAGAAGGGTATCTTGAGTGATCGAGCTCAATGTACCATTTCGCAGCACTCCCAATGAGAGTACGTTGAAACAATCGCAACTGTACGGAGTCATCTTTCAATGAGTTAGACGAGCACCAAAGATGAAAGGTAGTCACATGATCACCTGGATCTTCATTAGGCTTGGCCTTGAACTTTGGAATGTTCAAAGGCAACTTCGTCTACATCGGAGGCTAATGCGGATCGTGACAAATGGGGTCATTCAACAACCTTGTCAAATCTGGCAAGTGTAAAGTCGCCAGGAATGGTAGTTTCGGTTGTTGTTGATAACTTGGGAAAAAGGGTCTTGGAGTTTGACTAGCACCAGATTGCCAGGAAAAGTTTGGCTGCTGGCCCGGATTCTGGTAGAAACCATGGCCCTGACCAGCGTAAGGATTTTGCATCTGTGGAGACATCATCAGTTGATTTCCCAAAAAGGACATAGAGTGTTGGGCATGCATTGTATTCAAAGGACTTTGGGAAGGATTGCCCCATGTCGGTACCGTGCAGATAGGCATAGTAGTCTGTCCAGGGTTCCATTGATTGTGGAAATAATTACCCCAGAATGACATTCCTGAGGAGGGAACGGATCCTTGCCCTGAATTCCAAGGTCCTACTATGTGTGCCCCCTGTGCAGGAATAGTACCCTGCACAGGAGTAGATTGTCCAAAAATGGGGTTTCCCCCAGTCAGGAAAGCGGCTGACGAGAATGTGTTGTTACCAAACGTTCCATTCCAAGAAAATAGTGTCAAACCTACTCGCATACTATGCGAAGGTGGTCCCTGACTCCCCACTCCAAATAAACTATTGTGTGTAGGTTGCCTGGTGGATTGTTGATGCGAACCACTGAGAAAAGGGGATGAAGGAGGGATATGACCTCATGCATAAGGAAAAGCGTTAAAAGGGATAGGAGTGTCCCCAAAGTGACATTGTAGAGGAGCGTTAGAGCTCCCTGCCCCCAGACCCAAAGTCTGTAAAGTCGAGTAGGTTAGTACAAGACTTGTACCCGAACTAGGCATACCGTATGAGAATGGAGGGCCTCTCGCACTAGGTGTGAAGGGGCTTGTGGTCGCCGCCATAGATGGGTTTGGTCCACTGTGGGATGTAGTTGCGGTCGAGACCATGGTGGCTCGGACCGACGACAGTAGGTTAGGAGATGACTCTCCTGTGGTGACAACCGTGATGGGAATTAAATAATTCCCAGAAGAAGTAACAACATTTTTTTCCATTGTTGTGTGAGGCACTGTCTGACGTTCGTGAAATTAGATTGGTACAATAAACAATGCCAAGATATCAATGGTTGGGGTTTCAATCGAGCCAAGAGTGGTTGCTTCAAGTTTCAAAACAGTCGATTCCTCCGGGGGTTGTTCGGGCACAATGGTTTGTAACCCAGTTGCTTCAAAAGACCCTTGTTGGTCTAGCTTCCACCTTAATGGTGGCGGGGGTGGCTCCAGTGTAGCCGGCGGCAGGCCAAGAAGCATTCGTGACTGGCGGAGCTCGGGATCCTCCACTATGTGAGAAGATCCAAGACACTCTAAGGTATTCTAAACATTCAAAAGTAATGCACACTAAAAAGAAGCCCCTAAGAGATAAGACAAGCAATCACTAAATTATTTGGAAGAACAGTTACAACAACCAACACTAGAGCAGATTATCGATGCAAGTGCAACTCGAACATGGAAGCACCCTCTAGGTATACTCTGCAAAGTGTGGCCCGATGTATGTCTTAGGTACCGCGGTATACCCCCGTAGTCACCTGTGTATGTCCCTAAAAATATTGGCAACTAGGTTTCCAGCACGCGAACAGTCGCCAGGCGGGTACAGACGAAAGTCGGGTAGACCACAATGAGCAGGGTATCGAGCTCAAAACCTGCCAAGGGTATCAAGAGAAAATGGTCTGGAAGACAACTGAGGACTTTGAACGGATTCGAGACCCATGAAGCCCCATGGAAAATGCAAACGACGGAATCCCAAAACAAGCCCTCTATATGTGTTCTCCACTACGATTGGTCCAGCTTTGGAGGGGTTATCTTCACTACCTTCCCACACGCAAACTCGTGTTTATCCCCTGTGTTAGAGGGGGGTCTTAGATAAATTCCACGAAACTGGACTTAGACACTCCCTATCTCAGACTCCAATGTTTGGTTTTGAATGGCCTTGAAGAGTTTCCTCTCCAACCTAATCCAAGGCCCTAGTCCTGAACTAGTTTGTGAACCCTACAAACAAAAAAGTCTAGTAGATTTTAAAATTAGCGTTGCTTTATGGCTTTATCTTACGTCAAGGGGTATAAGGGTGAAATTGATGATGTGTAAAAGATGAAAGAAAAAAATGAATAAAAAAGTTGGAAACAAAACTTTTACTGAATGCAAAATTTCAACAACTTTTCACAAAGAAAGATTTTTAATTTTTCTAAGATTTTGGATAGCAAACTCAAAGGAATTTCACTCGACTATGAGATACTTATAATCTAAGTGAAATACAAAAACTTATGAAATAAAAGACTTCTCCCTAGCTAATGATGCAGAAACACACTCTTCAACCAAAGAAGAAAACATAAGAGATTTTTTTTTATTTAAGTGCTAGTAAAGCAAGAAAGGGAAAATACCGACAAGCAAAAAACCAAGAAAAACAATTCTGGCTTAAAGCGTAGATCGCAAAGAATCAGATTAAAGAATCACACAATGGAAATTGTAAAAACAATGACTCTCACGCTTTTCTAAAAACCATAAGGAAACAAAATTTTTATTTTTTATTTTTCTGACAACGTTTTAAATGAGAAAAAACAAGCTAAGGCTAAAAATAATCCTAAGCTACTGAAAGTTCAAGCATAGATTCAAACATCTGAGAGGAATAATTCTTATCAAAGGAGGGGATGACTGCCCCACCTTGAACAAACAGTAGCCTATACAAGCACACGACTATTACTCAAACAAAACACGTGCGAACACGTGCTGAACAACAACAGAGGGCGTGTACACGCGGCTGACCTTGTATAGGCCACGTTTATATCTAAACTCTAAGGAAAAATATGAAAATAGACAGACCAGACTAGGAAGAAACCTCTAGTATTGATAACCAGGATCCTTGAAGGCTTGGATACTCTTTCTAACAGAAAAACAAATAATGCAAGGAAAACTAATAAGGAAAAAAACAATCTGAGATAGGACTGTTAGAAAACAAGACTCAGACAAAATTCCAGAAAACCCCCTGAGAATGTGTGATTCTGACAGGGAAGAGGAGGACTGCCTCTGAGGTTCTCTGAACTCCTACCCACTACTGCTATCTCTATAGCTAGCGTTCACACACGGGCTGTAAGAGGATAGGGCACGAGTACACGCATGCAGGCCTGGTGCAGGCCGCGTGTACCTCTGTGTGTCCCAAAAAACACAGTCAAGCAAAAGTCAGGGAAAGCTGGTACAGAAAACCAGACTCCCTGCTAGCTCAGACCTTACAGAAACGAAAAGAAAAGACAGGCAAGAAAAAACTAGTCTTTAAACTACCCAAAAACTAAAAAAAATAAAATTCCATGAACCCTAAAGAGTATTCTCCCCAGTATGTTCGCCAATTCTATTGTTGGGAAAAACACCCTACGGACTAGAAAATAGAGTTCATACTTTGCATGCAGATTTGACCGAATAGAAATTACTTTCTACCTACATCCCTAGATTTAAATCCCCCTTTTCTCAATAAATGCATGGAAAGATCCACCTACCTTATTACTAGCATTTGATGTTGATCCTCCGTTGTTCTTGATTACTTGTTCGCAATGCTCCTTCCAAAGATGACCTGCACTCAAGACAAACAAAAACTATGCATGCATGCTACTTCTATACTAACGGGCTAGAAATAAAACATAAACTAATCAAACCATAGAAAGTTCATGAATTGGGACGGGAAAAGCATTCTCTTTATTACTTAAAATGAGTCAACTTACAAAAGTTGAGACCGACCACCGCTCCTTGAACCTAATCCTGGGCTCCTCTTCTTCTGTCCTTCAACTTCTTTGCTTTAAATTTCCTTTGGCATTAGGAAAGGCTAAAGGGTTGGGACAATGTAATACGTAAATGGGCAGAGTTTCTTTGCTATATTTTTTCCTCCTCCAAATGGTACCCCTACCCCTTCTTTTATAGGCTAGAAGGAGTTAGGTTTTTGGATGAACCCTTGGCCATGCATGGCCAGGAGTTTCAGTTAACTCACCCATAGCTTTTGTTCCATCGACAACTTTCCTTTTTTCGTGATTTTGTAGGTACACGCATGAAGTAATAGGTTAGGGCGCGTGGGCCTTTACACAAGAGGATTTTCAAAGAGTTATTCAATAGAGTTTTGGCAAAGAAGGGATATGAGTTGGCCTGATGCCAGGTAAGCATGTGTGGTGCAATTTAGGGTTATAACAGAGGATGACATGGTTACATAGATGAGAATGATCCCACCAAATCAAGGAAACCAGTAAAATGATAACCATTCGAATGCCAACCCATTCTCTAGAAGATTCCCTTATAGAACCCTCGAGACTTCTTCCTTTTTCCAAGCTTGAGAACAAGTTCGCACCCTAGATATATAGCAAAGTGTGAGAAGTTCACACCCTAGTTGAAGGTAGCTTGCGAGAATGTGTCATTCTCGCACCCTAGGCTATAAGCAACCTACGAACTCTCTTCAAAAATATGTTTTCTGGGAAGAGATGAATGTCACTTTTCTCAGGAGAAAGTTCTTGTTGGGAGCCTGAGTACACCATCATCAATACACGATCAAGATGACCAAAATCATGGGTAACAAAGACCTGTCCTTTGTCTTCTTCACATCTGGTGGACATTCAAAATGTTGTAGAAAATAGATGATGTTTTTATACCAAGGTGAAGAGGAATATTTTTCAAATATCTGTAAGTTGTCTTGTCCAGGCTATATGATGGGTGTATTTGATTGGGTGAAGATCCGATGCAATTATAGCACCTTACAATTTGATTCTGATAACAATTTGGCTAGTCCTTGCCCCTTGATCAGCTTGGTGGGCCTTATGTGCAAGTCATATTCCAACAGCTTGACAATCCATTTTCCTCTTTTCCCCTCACTGTTTGGCTGGACTAGAATCTCTTTGAAATTACTGCTAGGAAAAAAGGTCATTATGTTAGATTGTAGCACATAAACCATGAAGGCCTTGAGTGCTTTTACCAGTGCATAAGCCTGCTTTTCTAATATATCATACTTGAGATCGATAGCTCAGAGGGATCTGCTAAAAAAAGCTATGGGCTGCTCATGCCCTTCTTTGTTTTTCTGCAACAGTACAACAACAATTGTTTCATCTGAGGAAAAGGAGAAGATGAATAGTCAGGGATGGCCAATACCGGTGCTTCGACTAAATCTTGTTTGATTGTTTGGAAAGATGATTTTTCCTCTGAGGACCATTTTATCACAACATCTTTCTTCAACATGTTTGTAATAGGCTTCATAATTTCAACAAAATTTGGCACAAAGCGTCTGAGGAAGTTTATCTTACCAATAAAAGACTGGACAACCTTTATATTTATGGGAATCTCAATTTGTTGAATGGCACAAAACCTCTTTGGATCAATTTTTATGCCTTCGGCTGATATGATGTGGCTCGGGATCTTCCCTTCTGGCATGGCAAAGTGAGACTTCCTAGAATTGAGAGATATCCCATACCTCCTGCATTTCTTGAAAACCTGCTCCAAATGTTGCAAATGTTTCTCATCAGACTTGGAAAAAATGGTAATGTCATCAAGGTATATGACCATAAATTTATCTTTCTCCCCCACAAAAACTATGTCCATGGCCCTTTGAAAAGTGGCCCCTGCGTTCATGAGCCCAAAGGGCATCTTGTCATACATGAATGTTCCCCATGGGGTGGTAAATTTTGTATTTTTTTTATCTTCCTCACAAAATGCTATCTTGCTATAACCAGAGTATCCATACAACAAGGAAATTATGTGTGCACCTACCACCCTCTGTAAAATATGATCCATCTTGGGGAGGGGGTAATTGTCCTTCAAAGAACACTTGTTTATATTTATGAAATAAACACATAAGAATATCTCCCCACTCTTCTTCCTTACAGGTACTAAGTTGGCCACCCAGTTTGAATACCTCAATGGTACAATAATCTTGGCATCCAACATTCTTTTTAGCTCTTTCTCAATTATGGACATTAATATGGGATTAAATTGTCTAATGTTCTGTCTGAATGGCTTGGAGCAAGTTTTTAGAGGGATTTTGTGATGGATGATGTCAGTATCAAATGTCTTGAAATCTTCATAGGACCATGAAAAAATATCAACAAACTTTTTAATGAGATTGACTTACCTGTCTTTTTGTTCTGCAGCAAATGCTTTGGATAGCTTGATGATCTTGGGATTCTCAGTGGTCCCAATATTTCACTCGGTCACTTCCTCTTCTTGATTCTCCATGGAAGTTCCTTTGTAAACATCATTGTTGTCAAACAATATTTCCAATGGTACTATCCCTCTTAGTATGTGATTGGTTTTCAACTCTACAATATCATGACCAACCACTGTCTTCAACAGATGAGAAGATTGTTGATCTTCTAATTTCTCACCTTCACCTTCTTGACTTTCTTGATCAATTGAGATATTAGAGAATTCATCAATGGTGTGTATAAATCTCTGCAACTCTAAATCATCACTAAAGACTTGCCAATGATTTATGTTGTCTGGTATGGATATTCTATGTCTGATTTCCACCTGATATTTAATATTTGGGCCAATGGGAGGCCTGAATGTGTTGTCAGCTAAGGCCAGAGAATCAACTTTCTAATTTTGTTCTCTGGGAATGAAAGAGAGGTTAGATGCTAGAAAGAAATTATCGATCAGGTCCCATACTTTGTTCCTATACTGCTTAAGCCTATGTTTCTTAGTTTGATATATATTCCTCACTTGATTGATGACTAACTTAGAATCACCAAAAAATGCTAAACAATCAATGGTCTTGTCTTTGGCAGCCCTCAATCCCAATACCAGAGCTTCATATTCAACTATATTGTTAGTAGTCTCAAACTCCAGCTTATAAGAAAGGGTTATTACTTCTTCTGAAGGGGAAATGAGGAGAATACCTGCACCAAATCCTTCTTTTGATGAAGAGCCATCGAAATACATCTTCCACACCTTGTTTTTTTGACCAGTCATCAGCTTCTCTCTATGTTGGCTAACTAATATTTCAGGTTCCTCATCATTTAAATGAAAAACATACAAACCAATCCCATCCTCAACAACATAAATGGGGTGATTTCTCGGGTTCTGATGATCACTGACTATGTAGGCTAACCTTACCTCTCTGTATAGCCTCCTATGTTCACCTCCAAACACATGAATGGTGGCATATGTGAGGTCCATTTTTGATGATCCTCCAACCTTCTTAGCCCAAGTTCTAGATAATAGCATGCCAAACTTTGGGGGGATCTCGACCACCACAATGTCCATCACTACACTCTTCATGGGTAATTGTGCTAGAGAAACCACCATATCCTTTATTAATCCTAGGACTTTTACTTTATTAGAATCAAAGGAGTATAGGTCTTGGTAAGGATTGGTAATCTCCAGACCTAGTTCTTCCATAACAACTTTGGGCATGACATTGTGAGAGGCTCCTGAGTCCATACGACAGTTGTGCAGGATCTTATCATGAACATTCAGATATATATATAAAGGAGGAGAAGCATCAGAGCCATCATCAATGCATGGACCCACAGTAATGGATGGGTTTTCATCCTATAGACTAATGACATCAGAAGATACACTAGAAGGAGTAGGTTGCATAACTTTCATGATGGATTTCTTGAAAGGTTCATTTTTTAACAATTTTGTCAAAGGGACATGAATATTGATTTTGCTCAGCTCATGTTCCAAGTTGAAAGAGGTTGGTTTTTATCATATAAATTGGTATGTGCATACACTAACAGAACTCCCTATATCCACCTGGATCTAGAACAAAACAGGATAGGACACGACTCTTTCCGTAAGTTGTAGTCATTGAATCTACTAATAAGGAAGGATGAGTGACATACCTTAATATCACTTCCTTAGGTCTCTGTTGTTCCTTCTTCTCTCCAGTGCTCTTGTGAAATCAAGTCTAAGACAACACAAACCAACCAAAGTGAATATAGAAAAGTATATTCAATGTCAACCTATACATATGATCAAGGCGTTATGCAACAAAATAAGAATAATTTTATGGGAAAGGGACATGTCGTTGTATTATATTAATTGAAAGTAGAAGATACAACCAGATCGCCTTGATGTCGCAAGCTTCCTTTCAGTGACCCTTGGTTCCAACACACACACTTTCTCTATACTTGCATGAAGAAGATCCAATACAACTTGGTGGGCCAAAAAGAGTCTCCAAGCTTCTATCCAAGCAGGGTTCTTCACACAATTCTTTCACCAATTCTCCATTCAATCTTGCTTAACATTTTACATAATAATCCTTTCAATATATAGGAGAAGGAGAGATGGCTACATGGATGAGGATGATCCCACTAAATCTGAGAAGTCAGTAGGATGCCAATCATGCGAATGCCAACTCATTTTCTAGAAGATCCCCTTTTAGAACCTTCGTGAACTCTTCTCCTTTTCAAGCTTAAAAATAGGTTCGTAGCCTACCTATAGACCAGAATGTGAACATTTCACACCCTAAGTGTGGATGGCCCATGAGGATGAGGTATTTTCTCACCCTGTAACATAGGCAGGCTGCGAACTCACCTTAAAAATGTGTTTTTGGAAGAAGATAGCAGTCACTTTTCTCAAGCAAAAAGTCCTTATGGGAGCCTGAATACATCACTTGTAGAAACATCACCAGAGTGACAAAATCATGTGTAACAGAATGCCCCCCAAAGGATGAGGCCGAAACTTGTGACAACAGAAATACTTTGTAAAATGCGTGTGTGTGTCAGAAACAAGGAGCGCACCTAATCGGAAACCTATAAACAACCAAACATCTGCAGAATATAATATCAGTTCTGAGGTAGGCATTCCCATACTCAGATCACAAATGAATGGAATCGTAAATGTATGTCATGGCCACCAATCATACATTGTGGATCCATGTCGTCAAAATGCTACATAGCCACCAGAATTACACTATGGATCTATGTGAGAAGACTTGAATAATTACATAGCCACAAGACATACAAAGTGGATCTATGTGTCGATACAAATCATACATACTCTATCGTAGCCTGGATCAAAAGATGAGACCTAGGGTCTTCAATCTCATCACCTGAAAGTACGAATCTAGCCATGTGATTACATGTGTTGAAGTCGAATATGGTAGAAACCACTTGATTACCGATCATTGATGAGAATTGTTAACAAGTGCGAGGGAAATCACCATTGATGTCGATGACTCTCAAGGTACCAAAGTACAATCTGAACGAATGTGAATGAATGAGCTGAAGTCAAGCACTCGACGGAATCTCTCGATCAAGGATCGATAATGTGAAACCCCTGTCGAAAGCAAAGAGACCTGCCATTAAGGCATGCAGGTTCCAAGGTACTAAATGATTTCTAAGTCTTATTTCTGGATAATGAGTTGGATTCGACAGAACAAGACTCGTCACAGGAGGGCCTTGATGTATCCCCCATCAATGACACCAAATAAGTAACAGATTTTGAGGATGAGACAAAGTATGAACAAGGGTTGAAACAGACACAGGGAAGGCCAACTCGGTGAGAATGGACAATTGCATATGGCTAACTCAACAGAGGGCTCGTTTGAACTTCTCTTGAACATATGAGTGAGAAGACCACGGACTTGGCAGCACTGACTCAAATATGACCCAAGATATGACCTTGTAGAAAGTCGAATGAGAGACAAGTGGATTTCCCAACCCGGATTCAAATGACGAATAGGGGTTGTCATGTTCAAGAGTGACACTTACTTCCATTAATATGAATATGAAAACACATCCCTTTCCAAAAAATTCCCCCACCATTTCTGGTGAGTACCTCTTTATTTTTACGCAAACTTGAGGAGGATGACATATGCTTGTCAATGTAAGCTCATCTTCGGACTAGTCCCTCGGAGTATATTTAACGAACCCTAGGAAGGAGTGGCTCGGTTCCATATGGGCCTTTCGATGTTTGTTTTACGAGTCCAAGGAAATAAAACTCGGGGGTTTTTCATGATTATAGAGTCTGGAAAAACACTTAAAAGAGAACTCTCTCAGTTCCTTTTTCGTAAAGTAGTCCGATGAGACCAAAAAAGAGATAAAATATCGCTCAACAGACATTTTATTGAAATACATTAACGAGCGTGAAAAGAACAAGATCGCTCAACAATCTTTTCATTTTTATGGAGCGCGAAAAGAGCTTAAAGGATACTCCCTTAGGTTCGTCATTTTCATGTTACCATGACGAGTACGAAAAAATGAGAAAAAGTATACTCGGTCATGTTCTCATATATTTTTGAGCGCGAGAACGAACGAAGACTGAGCTCGAGGTTTTTCCTATAAAAACCCTAAAAAAGTAGTCGTATATGCAACAGAAAGAAAAAACACCTGTACCCCCCCTGTTCGAACCTCGAAGTTTCTATAACTGCAAAAAACCATGCTCACAAGGCTATTAGGGCATTAGGTTTTATAAGCAAAATAGAAATAATATATAAAAAATCAATAAAAAATAGTAAAAAGTGAATAAATATGGGTAAAAAAGGCTTTTTACCATTTAATTGTGATTTTGTGAAAAACTTGTCCAACCACCTCATTTTCCCCCGAATTTATTTTCTTGATTGCGGAAGGCACAAGCGACCATTTGGAAAACCGTTTCAGCCAAGGAGGTAAGCTCTTGATCCTTCAACTTTTCATGGTTCATTTTTAGTTTTTATTGGAAATTTCTTGGGTTTTAAATCCATTTTAGGGCCACACCATGTGCTCGAGCATTCTCGCAGGTGGGCCTTGTGGGACCTACGAGAATCTAATATTCTCATAGGTGGCCTTTAGGTCACCTGCGAGAATCTTTCACTATGCCAAAGGCTCACCTGCGAGGGTCGTGACATGGATTTTGAATTTAATTTTTGCTCAGTAAAAAATATGCAAAAGTTTGGAACAAGTTGCTAACTCTTCTTTCATGGCACTTGTGAAGGTGTTTGACCATCACAATATTGTAGTGGCATAAAAGAGAACATGAGGAAGATGATGCCATTGCCGGGAATGACCTGGGTACAGTCGCTGCCCTCCGAGACTGTGGGCTATTGAAATTCTTCAGGATTCCGGGCATGAGAGCCCAACTCAGATTGTTGGAATATCTGGTCCACATGTGGGATGTGGACCAACAGTTATTTCACATGGCAGTCCATACACTAACCCTAGATATCGAGGATATCTATTTTCTGACAGGGTTATCATGGCGTGGATACCATGCTAACTTGACCGGTGGCCGAGGTGGCAGACTCCCTATGAGTAAGTATTGTCGCCAATATTGTGTTCCTGAGGAAAAAAGAAGCAAGGGTAAGGTTGCTATTTGGGGGGTCCAAGACTTGTCCCTACGAACCATCTTGTTCACTATTGCACGCATGGCTGGGAGTACGACTCCACACATGGCTCTCCAGAGCTACTTCCTATACGCCATAGAGTGCACAGAGCCTTGGGTCTTCAACTAGTCGGATGCAGTTCTCCGCAGTATGAAGAGGCAATTGACAAAGTGCAGGAGGGGTAACTTGAAGTAGTTTGGGTACGGATCAATTTCGGTGTCCTTCCTCAAGAGGGTCCCACTACTGCGATTACAGGTTGATTGGGGTTTACTTGCCCCACAAGATCCGAGGATGCTGAAGTGGTGCAACCTCATGGCTCGACATGTAACTGGGCCTATAATCAAGTACAATGATTCATTTTTTGACTGGTTAAGTCCCTAGATGATGATGATTGACGACTACGCATACGATGGTTTGGATTTTTGAGGGGATCCAGATTTGGCCCTGCCTAAGGATGCTCAATGGGGTGATCTAGGTAAGAAGTACACATTTTGTTCTTTTTGAATATTTTTGTAATTTTTATCATATGAAATGTTTTTTTGTTTATCCAAGAACTAATAAAAAAAATATCTTTTTGATGACACAGATGTGGGCCCATATCGACCTCCAGGAACGTCTCCTATTCAGCGGCGAGGAGAGGCAACTCCAGTGGCGAGATGGGATGTCGAAGACTACGAGGCAATGGAGCAGAACTTGGAGGGGTTGACCACGTACATCATGGATATGGCTATTGGGGAGATACCTAGACATTACCAGCGCCATACTGTGGGCGTGACTGAGTCTATCAGTTGACTGCTTCGTAGGGTAGCCCGAGAAATTGTGTGTTATCGTGAACGTCATCCATGATGCTATTTTGTAGAAGCTATGGGCTTCATATTTTTGATATTTTGGTCCTTGGACAGAAACTTTTTGTAAAAACTTTTGATCGTTATATACATATATATGGATTCTACCGGCTTATCTTGTGTTGTGTTATACATGTAATGTGTGATTGGTTTATAAGAGTCCCAAATGTCTGTCCAACACATAGTTAGCTAATGCATCAGTCAATGTATTTAGACATCTAAGAATGTGTTGATATTCGATATAATCAAAATAACGTTTCAAGAGGCGAATTCGTAAATATACCCGTAATAAAGTAGGACTTCGAATAGCATAGACATTACTTAGCTATAATACTACTAGCTGCGAATTGAGTCGTATAACTAGGTGGCAGATACCAAGTGAAATAGCATCAATCAACAATTCAATGACAATGCTATATTCCACAATATTGTTGGTCGCACGACCAAGACATACACCTCGCAGACTAATAAGTTCGTTTGTAGGTGCGTAAATTGCCCATGTAGCAGAAGCAAGATTCTGAGTACTACGACTAGCACCATCGGCGAAGCCAATGTGGGGTAGAGAAGACTCAGACATCTAAAAACCAAGCAGAACGTAAGATAAGCGGTCAGGGGTAGAGACCAAATAATGAAAAATCATACTAGAGTAACACACAAAAAGTATGATACAATAAAATACAAGCACTCATACACATGTGATCTTAGGCATAGTACTTCTTTAAGTACAACCCATTTATGTGTTCACTTAAGGGGATACCGTCGTAGTCTACCAACTCGTAAGCTCCTTTCTCCAAAACTTGTCTGACGATATAAGGACCTCGCCACATTGCTTCAAATTTTCCGGCTCCTAGCATATCCTGATCTTGTTCGTAAAGAAGAACCAGATCACCTTCGGAGAAAACTTGTGGCCTGACATGTTTGTTGTATTGGGATTTGACACATTTCTTCTGGGATTCTATAACCAGGGTGGCATCGTGACGGGTTTCATCTAATTGCATAAGATATAACAGACGTTCTTCTTTGGAAGAGTGTAGAGGAGTAGGGTGTAATCGTATTTATTGTTGTATGTTTGGCAAGCGTGGCATTTTTGGATGATAACTATACAATCGTTGAATAAAGAAGGCCAAAAATACCTTGCCCATAAGATTTTTTGGGCATTAGCATACCTAGACATGTGACCACCACACGTTCCAGAATGGTAGTCATTCAGGGATTTCTTGGCTTCGTCAAATGTGAGGCAGCGTCGAAAAACGGAGTCAATCCCACGACGATAAAGAGTATCACCGATGATAATATACTGACAGGATTGGTAGCATATTCGATGGCGGTCAGTGTCAGACAAATTGGGCCGAAAAGTCTGGGTCTGGAGATATATGATGATATCTTCGTACCAAAGTTCATCGGAACAGATCAAGAAAAGGGATTCATCGGGTAATGAATCTTCTGCTACATTTTTCGTCTTAGAGCAGGGAAGGTCACATATCAATTCGACAAACACCAAGGATTTCTTGGACTTAGCGTGTTCGAATTCTAAGTCAAACTCCTGGAGTATTACGATCCATTTGGAGTATTTTCCCCCTAGGAATTGACATGTAAGAATGTGCTGCATAGGGTTGCAGTTAGAAATCACTTGGACGGTTGCCAAGGCCAGTTTTTCAACATGTAAATACTTAGTTTCGGTAGTTGTGAGACTCTGAATCAAGTAATAGATAACATGTTCGTCATGAGAATCATCCTCCTGGATGAGAACCATAGTGATGGTATAGTCCGAGGTTGCGAGGTAAAGGAAATAATCTCGACTGTAATAAGGTGGGAAGAGTAGGGGGGTACGTGTCAAAGACAGTTTCAAAGCTTCAAAAACTTTGTTGGCAGTAGTATCCCTTACGAACTCAGAATCTTTCTTGAGGAGTCGCGTAAATCCAAGAGTTAGCTCAGCATAGTTTGGGATGAAACGACGAAAACAGTTTGCCTTCCCTTGCAAACTTTGTAACTGGCGAAGTGAGGAAGGAGGAGGGAGATTGAGAATCACCTCAACCTTCAATGGATCTACCCTGATCCCTTGACGTGAAACAATAAATCCCAGAAGTCGAATAGATTCTACGTAGAAAACACATTTGTGGGGATTCAAGCGTATATGGTAAAACCGACATCGAAGAAAAATGGCACAGAGGTGTGTTGGATGATCTACATGGTGCGTGGAATGAGCGGGTAAGTCATCGAGATATGGCTGCACAATGTGCTTTATGTCATGAAAGGAGTAAGACATAGCACGTTGTAAAGTCGCACCGACATTCTTTAAACCGAATGGGAGTTTTCGGTAGGCGAAAGTGCCCCAAGGACAAATAAAAGTGGTCTTGTGTTGGTCCGCTGGTACAATATTGATTTGATTATATCCGGAGAAACCATCCATCAGAGAGAATATTTCGCTTTCGGCACAATCGTCGACTATCTGGTCAACAAAGGGGGTAGGAAAGTTGTCATTAGGACAAGCTTTTTTAATGTCCCTATAATCAATGCACACGTGGATTTTGCCTTGTTTCTTGTTGATCGAAACAAGATTGGAAACCCAGTCAGTTATAGCCACCGACTAAATGAAGCCATCCTTAAGAAGTTTCTCAACTTCAAGCTTGATAGCGGTTGATTTACGTGGGTGGACCGGACGAAGTCGTTTCCGGATGGGTTTAGCGCCCGGGTATGTCTTAATTTCATATACCACAATGTCGGGGTCAATACCCGACATTTCTTCATAGCTCCACGCGAAGACGTCACAAAATTCTTGGAATAGAGACTTGTAGGTGACCACTTCGTCATGGGAACACGAAGCTCCAATATGCACATTTTCTACAATTCTAGGTTTTATGGATATGTCGAGAGGGAGGGTGGCTGAGATGTTACTTAAGTTCCATTCGTAGAACAGATTGTGTGTAGACTCAGGAATAGTAGAAATAATGACAATGGTCTATGGGGTCGAGATCCGTTGGCAACCCTCAATCATGTGTTGTTCGAGGAAGAGGATGGAACGATGATGTCCATCATCCCAAGGGGTGTCTTCCATGGACATAACAGACATAATCATCTTGTCCATGGGAAAAATGACGCAGAATGGATCTAGAGATAACTCACCAAGAGAGGGGGTAAAGGAGGTTGTCGATTGAATGGCTTGATAAACGGATTCGACTAGACTCAAAGGAATTTCGTTGCCATATCGAAGATGATCGTCGGGGTTGGGTACCATCCATGGGTCATAAGACGTAGGGGTTCCGTGAACATAGGTGGAGATCATGTTGATCGAGGCGACAAATGGATATGGCACATCGGGTGGTGGTATGGGGAAAGTACCCATCAACGAGGAATCTTTAAGAAGACCCACATCGACGTTCTCGTATCCAGGGGGGATTTTTGCAATGAATGGTATGTTGCTGGTATGTGCATTCGAGTGAAATAAGGCCAATTGGTCTACAGTAACTACTTTTCCTTGATGTGGGAAATGCACGACACAGAAAAGAGTGGACACAACCGCCCGCATGGAATCGATCCAGCTACGGCCAAGTAGAAGGTTGTAATCGAGAGGAGCGTTGAAGACCTCCACTTCAATGTTGACCATTTTTCCTTCTAACGTAATAGGCAACAAAGGGAGTAAACCATAAAGCTTAAAACTAGAGCCATTGAAGGATTTGAGCATATTGTGTGATTCAGTTAAAGGAGGAGAGTCGATGGCTTTCCAGCAGGTAATAAACATGACACACGTCGAGGCACCCTCAACAATAACTGTTCTACAAATTTTTTTGTTGAAGACAATAACTTGTATTTGGAATGTGAGTTGAGGGGGTAACCTTGGAATGTGATCTTCCAAGTAAAAAATTATTAAATTTGTATCCGTAGGGTCGATTCCACCAAAATATTTCAATAGTACCTTCCGTTGTATAGGACAACTCTGAAGGACTTCAAGGGCTGACATCATGGATGGTGTTTGGGCCAGATCTTCAACAATACTGTAGTTCTGGGCAACACGTGCATGAGGATTGAAAGCCAATTTTTGAACGATGCCCTTTGGAGGAGGGAGAAGGACTATATCTAGACTCGGTCGTTCAAAATGAAGAGGACCGTTGGTAGGTGGGGTTGTGGGAGATGGTTGGACCAATGAAGGAGGTATTATATCAACCTTCTCTTTGGAGGAAGAATAATCTTTGGCTTGAGTGGTAAGTGTAATGTCATTCGTCTTTGAATCACCTGTACACATTAACACATAGGATGTATTGCAGGGGGAGGGTTGGTCATGAATGACCAATTGGGCTTGTTGTTGTGAAGGGAAGGGTTGTGACAATACGACCGGAGTGGGGGGTTTCGTGGTCCCTTGAAGGAACTTAGTAACCTCGGCTCGTCGTGGAAAATCCTTAGTGTAGTGATCATCACCACAAATAAGACAAGGGTATCGGGGTTTGCGCTTATCCCTATCATCAACAGGTGGTGTTTTGGTTTTCTCAGTTTGTGGTTTATTTTTATCCTCTTTGTTATTACCCTTTCATTTTTTGGATTTATTTTTGTCAGCGAGGGTAGATTGAACAAAATTTACCTCAGAAGTCTTGCCAGTGGGAGGGGTAGGAAACAGAGCATTTTTAACATTAGAAGAAATGGATTTGGGGTTGTTTCCAGAGGTCTGGATGGAATGCAGTTGGGCATGGAAAGTCCCAATCACACCATCAGTTGCATGAGAAGCAGCGGGAGTGGTTGAAGTAGCAGAAGTAGAAGGATGAGGTGCGTCAGGGAGTAAGTCGTAAAGAGTACCTATTTGTGAGTAAACGAGGTCTAGGTATTGGGCACAACTGATGGCTTGTTATTATATGACAACTCCACCCATGGCGATGTCACAAGCGATGTCGTTCACGAATGATTTCGTGAACCAGTTTGCCAACAACTGGTTGGGAAGTTCAATTTTGATGAGACGTCGTCTCCGTCACCACTCATGAATGTGATAAGAGATATGAGTGGCTTTGGTTTCTTTGAAATAAATCAAAATCTCAGTTCCCGTTTCGTAGTAGATCGGTAACTGGTAGTGGGTGAGGAAAGCCATAGCGAGGGTGTTGAAGTCGGTGAAGAAGCCTCGTGGTAATTCTATATACCACTTCACGGTAGAACTTGTGAGGGTTCATTGAAAAAGGCATAAACGAATAGAGTCATCCATCAAGGAGTTCGATGAGCACCAAAGGTGAAAAGTCATTACATGATTGTTCAGGTCCTCTCTAGGTTTACCATTAAATTTAGGGATGTCAGATGGTAGTTTGGCCGGTATGGTGATCCGTTGAGGAGAGTGATAGATCAGATCGTTTAAAATTCTCAACAGATCAGGGAGGTCTAGGGTGGCTAAGAAGGGTAACTGTCTATTCACATGTGGGTACTGGTGACTTTGGGGAGGGAGTCCCGTTGGTAGACTAGTAGGACCATAAGCAGTTTTCATATAATGCGAAGATCTGGGTAGATTTAGTTGTTGGTGTGGAGGCAAGTAATTCATAGGGTTGTACCCTTGAAGATGGGCGTGGGGTTGAGCATTCGAGACCCAAATAGGATTAGACGTACCTGAATAGGGTTGGCTTGTATTGGGGGGTATGTTGGAGCTAACTTGAGGTTGTTTCCCCCCAGTCGAGTGAGGATTATGTTGAATAAGATAATTCCAATACTGGGCCAAGGATGGAGGTATGTTTTTTCCAGGGGCTGGGCTAGGGTGGAAAAGTTACATTTACAACCTTCTTAACAGACTTACACCCTGGTGCAAGCTCCCACACATAATCGTGGGTATACCCTCCAAGGAGCATGAGTGAGTCTGGCCAACGTCGATTCCAGGTACCGTTAAGACTTTCTCCTTCACAGTAACCTTGTGTAAGACCCTAAGAAGATAGGCTACTAACGTTACCACCAACAACAATGATGCCCGGGGGAACAGTCGACAGTTCGATCCACACGCAAGGGTAGGGTATCTAGCCTAAAATCATCTTGACAGGTTTCCACTCATCATTGTGAGTATACCTTCAAGTGATCCCCATAATACGTGCAATCTCTACACCGATATCAACAAAGCAGGGTGAGTAACTCCGTCAGTCTCGATGCGACCTCAGGTTTGACCCTTGTGTGAAAAGGGCTTCCCAGGAAAAAATGCTGCAAATGGAATTTGACACTCCTTACCACAAGATTCTATTGTGTGTTTTGTGCTTTGGAGAGTGTGTCTCACTGCCTATTCCAAAGCTCTAGCCTAGCTAGTGTTGGTGTAAAAGAGTCCTAGAAAAAGTTACTAGTTAAATTTTAAAATTGCGCAATATTATTAAAGGTTGTTGTTACTGAAAAGGAGACGGAAATGAAACCGATGTTGTGTGAGAATCTGACCCAACAATGCGTAAATAAGGATGAATGATACAATTTTTTTGTTCAATGAATCCTATTTACAGGAGGAAAATAGGAGTTTTCTGGAACAATGCGAACTGCGATGTATGATCTTCTTTGAAATTCAATATCAAACAATCGTGAAGAATGCAAATTCTCTATTCATTGTCTTTCAATACTTGAATGCCAATATTTTTCGAATACAAGGGTGCTTTAAAAAATAAATGTCTTTAATTTTTCATTAGAAACCAAACAATAGGAATGAAACTAAGAAAAAACAAGAAACCAACGAAAAATAAATACACAACAAACACCCAAACTAATCTTTTAATGAAGATAAAAATAACAAACTGACAAGACTAGTCTCTTCAAATGCACATGGGTAACACTTTTCCAAGTAATAAGCAATTGAAAAGGACAACTGATCTCAACTTTTAAAACCAATCAAAAGCTCCCGACCAAACAAGCACTCGGATTTCAAAACCAGAGATTATACCCTTGTTAAGAAAAGGTCAAGAGGTAAAAATTGAGAAAAATGATCAAGATGAGATTTCGATTTCTAAAAACTAATCCTTCACGAGATCTGAAGTCAAAAAACATTCAATCACTGGCTAGAGAAGTTCTTCCTAGACACACAAAGAAATCTGGGCATCTGAGGACACAAAATACTTATTCCAAAATTTTCACAAGTGAGTTCGCAGGTTGGGAGTAGGGCACAGTGGGAGAATCAAGGATTCTTGCAGGCTAGACACAGGCAGACTGCAATAAGTTCGCACTGAACTGAACACCAGGGTGCAAACTTTAGTGATTCTCGCATGCTACAGAAGGGTGCAGTGTGAGAAGGTCTGTAATCAAGCAAATTTTGGAAAAAGGACAAAACTTCTAAGGGAAATTCTAGATTCAGGGAGTCTATAAGGGTCTCCTTAAGACTCAGAGATTGATGGGGAATGAAAAATGGTAGGTTAAGAGAAAATGGCCAAGAAAAAACTACTAAAATGGGTTCGATCCCCAGTGGAGTTTCCAAGTTTGTTATCGGATAAATCGGTAGGTGCGGACACTAACAAATCTCCTTATATCCACCTGGATCTAGAACAAAATAGGATAGGACACGACTCTTTCCCTAAGTTGTAGTCATTGAATCTACTAATAAGGATGGATGAGTGACATACCTTAATATCGCTTCCTTAGGTCTCTGTTGTTCTCGCTTCGCTCCGGTGCTCTTGTGAAATCAAGTCCAAGACAACACAAACCAACCAAAGTGAAGATAACAAAGTATATTCAATGGAAACCTATGCATATGATCAAGGAGTTATGAAATAAAATAAGAGTAATTTTATGGGAGAGGGGCATGCCGTTGTATTATATTAATTGAAAGTAGAAGATACAACCAGATCACCTTGATGTCGCAAGCTTCCTTTCAGTGACCCTTGGTTCCAACACACACACTTACTCTATACTTGCATGAAGAAGATCCAATACAACTTGATGGGCCAAAAAGAGTCTCCAAGCTTCCATCCAAGTAGGGTTCTTCACACAATTCTTTCACAATTCTCCATTCAATCTTGCTTAACCTTTTCCATGAGAATCCTTTCAATATATAGGAGAAGGAGAGATGGTTACATGGATGAGTATGATCCCACTAAATCTGAGAAGTTAGTGGGATTCCAACCATGCGAATGCCAACTCATTTTCTAGAAGATCCCCTTCTAGAACCTTCGTGACCTCTTCTCATTTTCAAGCTTAAAAACAGGTTCGCACCCTACCTATAGAGCAGACTGCAAATAGTTCACACCCTAAGTGTGGTTGGCCTGCGAGAATGAAGGATTTTCGCACCCTGTAACATATGCAGCCTGCGAACTCACCTTAAAAATGTGTTTTTGGAAGAAGATAGCAGTCACTTTTCTCATGAAAAAAGTCCTTGTGGGAGCCTGAATACATCACTTATAGAAACATCACCAAAGTGACCAAAATCATGTGTAACATTGGTATCTTATCAACTTCCTTTGTTTCATGGGCAAGAGGTTTTGATAGTGGAGATGACTAAGTTTTAGATGGCATACCTTTATTTGGATTTGGCTTGGGAGGTTCTCCTGCTTGTTTTCCTTGATCAGAGGTAGTGGCCTTAGAAGCTCCATTTCTCGTCCTAAAATCGTATTTCTTTTTGGGTTGACCTTGGATAACTCCCTCTTCCCCTATTTGATCATCAAATTGATTTGACAATTGTGCTACCTCATATTCTTGTTGTGTTAAGTGACATGTATAATAATCTATCTTATTGAAAAGCACAACAATATCATCCACAACATCATTGTTTGCATCTATCTCCTTAATCTGATTGTTTTGGAAAGGGGGAACTACCCTTTGATCATCAACATTTCTTCTCTCTCTGCATTACTTGAAGAACATCATTAGGCCTTCTGAATTGGTTCTGATTTCTATTACTAGCCCCTTGAAAAGTTTTGTTTGGTTGTTTGGATTCCCATTTTATCTTAGCTATCTCAGAATTCAGATCCTTCAAAGTATTAGTCATCTCTTCAAGTTTCTGATCAGATGTAGCCGGGTTAGAGGAGGTAGGGGCATCCTCTCTCTGTTTTTTTTTCTCTTTATCAGATCTAGTCTTTAATTTGTCTGATGCCAAAATATTATATTCAACTTCAATGGCTGCTTCTTGCATGGATAATAGTGTGGTTGATCTTCTCTCTCTCAGGAGGAGGGAGAATTCTACATCAAATGCATTAGCATAGGTGATCTTGGCAGAGGCTTCAGTTGGTTTGATTTCATCTTGGATCTTACCATACATTTCATTGAATCTCTTGGTGAAGTCTGAAATAGATTCACCATTTTTTCTCTTTAGAGCCCCAAATTCAGCGAATAGAGATAAGCTCTCCTATCTCCCCATTGCTTTATAAAAGCTTCATCTAATGCCTCAATATCTGCAATGGAGGCTGGAGGAAGACTTCTGAAGCATTTTTTGACCTCCTCATCCAGACTCTGTACAAACAACCTCATCCACATATCTGAATAATCAATGTTAAAGTTGTCTATAAAACTGTAAAAGGCTACAATATGTTCTTTAGCAATTATTTCACCTTCCCCATTATATCTTGGCAGATATTTCATGTAATTTGTGGTTGGGAGTGCATGTAAAACTACAGGAAGCACTAAGGGTGCATATATGGCAGCAATTATGACATCCATCCTATTAACGACCATGGGTTGAATAATAGGAATATGAAAATTTATGGGAGATATAGGAGTGGATGCAGGACTGTATGTTGAAGTGGAATTGGGAGTAGGAGATGTCTGAGCCCCTTTGGAATTATGATTCTCAGGGCTAGCAAATTCAAGCTGCTTGTGATGATGGTTTGCAGTATTCTCTTGGTGTGCAACTTTTCCCTTGAGGGGGGAAGTGTACCTCTGAGCTACAGTGGATTTCCTTAGTTTCCTTTCTATCTCATAGCCTACTGTGTTATTCTTGGGGTTATAATCAGCCTTCTTGGCTTTACTATTTTCAGATTTGGATCTGTTGAATCCCTTTTTGGGCGCCAATATTTCTTCTTTTGATTTTACTCAGTGTAGTCTCCATGTTAAAGATGGTAGTTTGTTGGTGTCTGATCTTTGTTCACCATCAAAGGTCAGAGTTGATCAATTGTTTTTCTCCCAAGGAAAGATATTTTTTTACTCCATCCCCGATAACGGTGCCAGAAGATGTTGGTCCTAAGGTTTGCACCTGACTACTAAAGGGAAAAGCTAGGCCACCTATCAGTTTAGAATGATTGCTTCTTTTAACTTTTTGTTGGTTGGTCAGAGGGTTGTTCTATCAATACAAAGGAAAGGTTGGGTTGGCAGAACGATATGGATGAGGGCCCTCATTGGTTGATGGCACCCTAATGACATACTAGTGAAATAATAGAAAACAAAGAAAAACAACAAACTACTCAATGACTAATCTGCTGCAAGAAGTTCAATACTTAAAATATCATTTCAAGACATCAAACATGTATCAAAACACAGGTTGCAAAAAAAAATATTCGCTAAAGCATTAGTTGTTTGACAGATTGCATATTAGTAAAAATAAGTCATACAATAGCTAAAAGGAAATGAAATGTACGTTGCACAAATAAAAAACTGTATTCAAGATAAGAATGAAAACACATGAAGAGTTGAATGAAATATTGTCATCAAGAATATGTTCACCAGGTAGAGAGATTTAATCCATGCATAAAACAGGTCCAACCAGTCTATTGTATTGATATTCTTTCCTAAAAAATCTGACCTTTACAATATCCAAAAACTAACTATTTAAAAGAGTTGCAAAGGCTCTCGTCCTTAGGGGACTAAGACCTAAATTTAGGGAACTGTTCATAAATAAAATAATTAACTTCACTAAGACACTGGACTAAATCAACAAGAGTGTTTCTTATCACACACATAAGACCACTCTTGCATATAATCTAGGAAAATGTTGGACTTAATCAAATAAAACTACTACTGTCTCTGCAAAAACACTGATGCATGTACTGGTGGAACTGAGTGGCAAAAAATAGGCCTCAGAATGATAGAGAAGATCTTTGTGTTGAACGACGGCATGTCTACGAGCTGTTAGAGGCCACTAGAGATAACCAACTGCATGAGCAGAGTTTGCTAAAGTGTTTCTGGAACTAATCTGCGTCGTCCTGTGACTGAGACTTAACTCTCTGTCTATGCATGAGCTTTTGGAAGCCAAGCACACTCTGTATTGACCCCGTTAGATTCCATATGTACCTTTGAAATAGCTTTGTTTTAATGGTTGTCAGCCCATCGGGCATGAGGGGAGGCGTGGAGGAGAGCATCCAATCGGGAGATGGGATGAATGGACGCGAGGGTAGATGACGTGTGAAGAAAGATGTCAAAGTGAGAGGAGGTGTGAATATGATGGAGGTATCAAGAGTATGGAGTTGGCGATGTGTAGTGACGGATACAGGTGGTGCGTAGGGAGATGAGGAGTAGATAGGTTGGGAAGTGAGTGGAGAACAGGTGGAGAAAGGCGAGAGGGGAGCGGTATTGAAAAACAACCTAGGAGAAAATCAGAGGGGGGGGTAGGTGGTAAGAGGATTAGAGAGGGGGGGGTCCGAGTTGTTGAGGAGCCACCAGGTTAGGTAGGGCCTACGGTGGGAAAACTACTTACTCGGACCCCCCTCCC
>JZKD02S2109336.1:124582-143501 GCA_000966675.3 Picea glauca
TGAATAAATGTTGAATGCTAATTGATGAGTTTTTGTGCAAGAGGGAAGTTTTGGGAAAAAGATCCCCACACTCATTCACCCCCCCCCCTCTAAGTGTGGTAGGTGTGTCCAACAAGTATATCATCTAGGATCACAATCACAAACTTGTTCATATATTCTCAGAACACTCCATTCATTAGACACATGAAAACAACTAGGGCATTTGATAGACCAAATGGCACTGTCGTAAATTCATAATGCATGTATCTTGTTCTGAAAGTTGTATTGCTGATATCTTCTTCCTTATGCTCACTTGATGATAACCTGATCTTAGGTCAATCTTGGAAAATAAATGCACCTTTCAACTGATCAAATAGATCATCAATCCTTGGAAAAGGATATTTGTTCTTAATGGTAACCTTATTTAGTTGTCTAAAATCAATGCACAGCCTTAAGGTTCCATATTTCTTCTTCACAAAAAGCACTAGGGATCCCCAAGGTGACACACTTTGGTAGATATACCCCTTCTTTAATTGCTCTTAAAGTTGCATCTGCAACTCTTTCATTTATGGTGTTCCCATTCTGTAAGGTGTATTGGACATTTGGGCAGCTCCTGGCACCAAATAAATAGAGAAGTCAATGTCCCTTTTTGGTGGAAGTCATGGGATTTCTTCAAAAACATGTTCAAAATATCTCAAGGATGGATATTCTTCAATGCTTGGAATTTTATCTTTGGTTTCCTCTTCCATATGGCCTGCAAAAGTTTGACATCCCTTTCTGAAACTCTTTTTTAGCTGCATAGATAGAATTTCTCTAATAGCTACAACTATTGGGATGCCTTGAACCTTTTCTTATTGTCCTACCTCATCAAGACAAGTGATTGTCTTGTTGTAACAGTCTAAGACAACATGGTGCTTTTCCAGCCAATCCATGCCAATTAGACAGTCATATGAACCCAATGGTATGATTTTCACATATACCTTTGTGTTGATTCCATTCATGTCTATTGGGAAATCCTTAACTAGCTCATTAATTTTCCTCTTATCCCCTATGGCTAACTCAAATATCCAATATTGCTTATGCTTACTCCTTTGTAAGTGAAATATTTAAAAAATGTTATAGTTTATGTAATTATGGCTAGCTCCATAATCAATTAAAATTTCTATGGGTTGGTTGTCAATCTTACCTTCCACTTCAATAATGGGGGATTGTTATTCTACGTTCTTGTTGTCCAAGGCTACATAGATCTTTGGCATGTTTCCTCCCGTGTCTTCCACTATTTCAACCTCCTGAATTTTGTGGAAGTCCTCATAATTTCTCCTTTGTGAGGGAAGTCCATATATAAGTTATTTTTCTCACATCCCCAACATTGTGTAGGTTGTTGTCTTGGCCTTTTCCTAAATGAATTTATCATCCTGGGCTCATTTTGGGTTGATTGTCCTTGTTGATTTTCTTATGAGTTGTTCCTGTAAAAGGGTGGCTTAAAAAATTCCTTCCTTTGATCCATCTTCCCTTTCATATTTCCATTCCATGCTTTTTGGAAGACTTTCCTTCCTTATTTTTTCTCATAAAGATGTTTTGGTCTCCTTATGGTCTCCTCCAAAGTCTTGGGGTTATCCCACTGTAGAATTTGTTTGAAAATATGAGAGTTGTTGTGAAATCAATGTCATCATTGTTATATGTGTCACTTAGATAATTTTCCTTAGTTCCCAATAGTTTTACCTACATAAGTGGAAAAAATTGGTGTTTGATATTATCGACACCAAGGAGAAAGGTGCACAAAAGGGGTAAATTAACAATATTCAATCGAATCTAACTTTCCGATCAATGCTCAAAATTGAGAAAGAAAGTAGTCATTGGATAGATATTGGATAGGATAATTCAAATATCTACTCAGAATTTAGTTTTGATTCAAATATTTCTTAAGGGATCAGAAGGAAGGTGATTGATGGACTTGAAGGACACCATTGAGCATAAATGGGAATTTCGGGAAGCCATAACTTTTAGCCCATAAATCATATTGAAGAATGAGTATGGTCATTGGAAAGGTAATCCATAGGAAAACATGAAAGAAGGTCTAATTTCTCCAAGGGAGCATCAGGTTGCTCCATGAAGTTGTAGGAAAAAGTGAAATTGGATTCCATGAACCATGCAACTATTTAAAATGGAAGTTTTCCAAATAATGTTAATTTTGGATAAACATTCCCAAATGATATAGGTGTGTGCCAGAGGGGGTTGGTGGGTAAGGAAGAGTGCATATTCTCATGATAACGCATATGCAAATGTATAAGGGCATATTTGGAAATTTAATATCCTAATAACCGAGAAAAAAAGGGATGAGATTAATAACAAGGCATTGTTAATAAGAAGAGAAACACTAAAGCAAAAAGTGTCAGTGAAGGGATTGCTAGAAAGACGATAAGATTCCATAAATGAGGATTTTGTGGATCTATTCGAGATTAATCCCAGGGTCCATTGGTCAGGGAAGCAGGTCAAGGATTGTACAATTGTTTGAGGAATCAAAGAGCTCCAAAGGGAAGTTAAGGGCCATAGAGAAAGAATTGAGGGTCGACGAAGGGATTGGAATAGAAGAGCAAAATTAGTATTAAACTTTTATAGAGTCTGAATGGCTTGCAAGGGATAACCAAAATATATTTTCACATAAAACATAAAGCTAGTAGGTGAAGAGTATCATTTGCAATCACAAGGAGTTAAGGAGGACTCCATAACCTTGAAGGCAGATATGCAGTGAAGGCAGAGAGTTTGGATGAAAGAGAAAATAAAGGATCTTAGGGATGATGAGTGAGTCATGGGATGTGTGATTCATATATAAAGGAAGTCATAGGAATTCCTGAAAATAATTCCCATCCAGGAATTAACCACTTTGGTCTAAAAGTACTCAGAGCAAGAAAGAAATCCACTTATAAATCAAAGTTCATAGTGGAAGCAAGGTACAAGTGAAATGGAGGAATGCGACTTTTCATTTGGAGCAGACTGGTCTTGCGTGCCCAAGTAGTGCTTCACAGTGAATCACTAAATGAAGTGAAGAGAACTATTTGAAATTGAGAAAAGCCATGAATAACAAAAGATATTTTAAAAGATGACATAAAAGAAACATTTTAGTATGTTGAAATGTCAATCAATGAGGTTGATTTTAATACTAGTTTGGTCAAAGAAATGGAGAGTGGTTAATTAGATTGTAGTGTTGAAATTCAGTTTTAGTAGTGCATGTTACAACACTATGAGTGAAATTCTATTTGAGGTTGATCGACTGGGAGTGAAAGTCGAAGGTTGAGGTGGATTGACAAGAAAAAGTCAAAGTCAAAGTAATCGATAGCAAGCTGAAGAGGTAAACCAAAAAGAGTTTTATAGGCGATCATGTGGAAACTAACTGAATATTGAATGAAGGTCAACTAGTAATTGACTAGTAATCCGATTGGTAGTCGACTATAACAGAATAATGAGATCCACAAGATTTGTAGACAATGATTTGTGTGGATCTGTAACTATTTTTGGGAGCCTTTATTTAGGTTTTTTCACATTGTAAAGCCTAGAAATAATGCATGATGCAATTATATTAAGGTACATGTTGTAATGATCTCGATGCTAATTTTTAGCATTTGTTTGTTGGTCATGTAGCTATAAGTCGAATTGGCTACAAGATTGTCCTTGTGTAAATAAAGAAGGTATGATGTTGATTGTGTCTTAGGTGTGGACCAAGGTTAGGCATGTAACCTTTTATTCTAAATGAATAATACAAGAAGAGATAAATATGCTCAAGGAATGCTGGTTTTCTTGCTTGGGTTTGTAGGGTAAAATCTCTGTGTACTGTGTGTTTAATTTGTCATTTGTTTTCTAGATTAAATATGTATTCCTCTCTTTTGTTAGGTTTAGCATGGAAGTATAATTTCATAACATGATTGGTTTAAAAACCTTGGATTTGAGATAAACCCTAGATCTACTAAGAGTCGTAAGTCAAATATATTTAAAGTTGTGCTTAAATAATGGCAAGTAGGTTGAGAATAAAGATTGAAAAATTCAATGGCCAAAATTTTGAGCTTTGGAAGCTTGAAATTGAATATCTCCTTGTAGATCAAGAATAATGAGAAACAATATGTCCATGTACCATTATGATAGGTATGTTGAAGTAAGAATGGGAGAAACTCAATAGAAGGGCAAGAAGTATGATTCAACTTTGTCTTGCAGATTCATTGCTACTGAATGTCTCAGGTGAAGACTCGAACAAGAAACTATGGGACAAGTTGGGAAGCTTGTATTGGTCAAACTCCCTAGTAAACAAGTTTTTCCTTAGAAAGAAACTGTATATTCTAATTATGATTGAGGCAATTGTGGTAAATGCGCCTTTAAAGGCATTTAATACCATAATAAGCCAATTATTGTTTGTGGATATTAAACTCACTGAGGAGGAGAAATTTATTAGCCTATGATGTTCTTTGTTAGACTCCTAGGATAGATTAGTTGTGGATATAGGTAGTACTTCAACCACATTAGCGCTAGAAGATGTGGTTGCATCTCTACTGTCAAAAGAAATGAGAAGGAAGAACATGGAAGGATCAACCAAAGATGCTTTAATGGTGAGAGGTAGAATAGTTGACAAAGATAAAGGTAAATTATCTGGTAGAAATTCTAAGTCAAAGGGTATATCTAAATCCTCTTTTAAGTTCATGATAAGATGCCTGAAATGAAGGAAATTTGAGCATTATAAAAGGGATTGCAAGTTGAATGAAATGGAACTCAGTAAAGGATCCGCTGAGAAGCATTCGACTGAGAGAAGGAATACTCTAGACAAAGGAGGAAATGCGTATCCAGCATCAACCAATAAACAGTCGGATCAAGATGCTTGGTTGATTGACTTAGGAGAATCCTATCATATGACACCACATAGAGAATGGTTCTACAAAAATGAACGATATGAAGGAGGAGATGTTTTCTTGAGGGACGACTCGACAACCAAAATTGTCAGACTCAGAATATTTCGACTGATACTGTAGGATGGGAGGAGTACAACCCTTCTAGGTCTGCTACATATTCAGAGTTTTGAAATAAACCTGATATATGTCAGCAAGATGAGTGATGCAAGAGTGCACACTCTATTTCAGAAGGATACATGCAAAATGGTCAAAGGTGGGATGGTATTAATGGCAAACATTCTTGTTCTTGAATTTGAATCGACCTCGACTCGACCCAAATCATATCGGGTTGAGTCGACTCAAACCAACTCGACAAGTCTTCATCAAGTCGACCCGACCATGCTATGGCATGAGAGGTTGGGACACATTGGAGAAAAAATACTTCGAGCTATGCATAACAAAGTTATGGTCGAATATTTTTCTGAATGTAATATAGAATACAATTTTTTTGAACATTGTATATATGGAAAACAAAGTTGAGTGAGGTTCCCATCTAGAGTGACAAGAGAAAATGGGATTCTAGAATTGGTTCATAGTGATGTGTTTGGACCTGTTTCAGTTCCTTCACTTGGTGGATCCTTGTATTATGTCTCGTTCATGGATGAATTTTTCAGGAAGACATGGAATATTTCTTAAGTAAGAAATCAAAGTTTTTTGAGAAATTCAAAGCATTTAAGTCTCTAGTGGAAAACTAGACATATAAGAAGATGAAGGTGTTGAGAACTAACAATGGTGGTGAATTATGTAGAAAGTATTTTGAGCAGTTCTATAACCAGTGTGGCATAACATGCCAAAACACCACACCATATACTCCACAACAAAATGGAGTTGATGAAAGAATGAATAGAACATTAATGGACAAGGCAAGGAGCATGATCAGTCATGTTGGTCTCGAACACGAATTTTAGGTAGAGGCAATCGACACTGCAAAATATCTGTTGAATATGTCTCCTTTGTTGGTTCTAGTCAAATCGACTCCACATGAGGTATGGTTTGGTAATAATACTTCACTTTCACATCTCAAATTATTTGGATGTGATGCATTTGTGCATGTTCCCAAGGAAAAGAGAAACAAGTTGGACAAGAAGGAAGTCAAATGTACTTTCATTGGATACAAAGAAGTAATTAAAGGATATAATCTATGGGATCATGCATCAAGGAAAATAATATACAGTCAACATGTGGTCTTCAGAGAAGTTGGAATGAATTTTGAGTCCGAAGTGGTTCAAATAGAGAATAATCTAAAGAAGGTGAGATTTGAACTAAAGAACAAAGAAGAATATTATTTAGATGAGTCGACTGAATCAGATGAAGAGTTGGAACAATCAACCCTGGTTGTAAGAAGTTATGAACTAGTAAGAAAATAAGTCGAAAGGTATATTTCACTTGAATTTTGTTCCACATTTATGTTAAATACCACTTACGAGGAGCCCAAGTTGGTCAGGGAGGCAATTAACTCAACAGAGGGTAGACTCATGAAGGATGCCATGGTTGAAGAGATTGAATCCTTTCATAATAATGAGACATGGGATTTAGTCGAATTACCTAGTTGAATAAATCTTGTCAGTAGCAAGTTGGTGTTCAAGAAAAAGATGAATGCAACAAGTCAAATCGATAAATTCAAAGCTCAACTGGTAGAGAAAAGATATTCCCAAGTCGAAGGAGTCGAATTCAATGAGATTTTTTCCCTTGATCCAAAATTAACTTCCATTAGAGTAGTAATGTCTCTGGCTGCAACATTTGATCTAGAAATAGAACAGATGGATGTGAAGACAAAGTTCCTACATGGGGGACTTGGAAGAATAAATCTACATGAAACAACCTGGAGGATTTGTAGTAAGGGGCAAGAAAGATCTAGTGTGCAAATTGAAAATATCCATTTATTGTCTAAAGAAATCACCAAGGATGTGGTATCAAAAGTTTGACACATACATCCTTATTTTTGGATTTGTGAGAAGCAAAGTTGATCATTTCATATATTCTAAAGAAGAAGGTGTGGGTTTCATATATGTAGCATTATATGTTGACGACATGTTGTTGATCAGAAAAACATGGACACAATAAAGGAGGTGAAGAAGAAAATGTTAGCACTCTATCATTTTCGTGTTATTTATGATTGTATTCACTCATTTTGCAGTATTTTAGAATTTACGCAACGAATTGTCACTTTGGCAGTGCTAGTGCAATTTGGTCTTTTCATAGCGCATACAAGTTTCGTATCGCTCCTGCGTTTATGGATGATTTTGTAGTGTTGGGAAGCCTATTGTTAGGGTCAGTTTCATGAATGAAAAAACGGAAGTTTGGGAAAAAACCTACAAATTTTGACAATCAAAAAATTAGTTTTTTCAAACCAATTATGCTCTTGGGTTCTTTAGATGTTGTTTTAATTATGTTTTATAAAAAAATTAGGCCCAAGGCCCAATTTCCAAACTAAGCATCAAGTGCCCAACACATAAGACCAAGAGCCAATACCACGAGCTATCAAGAGCCAACTACCAACACATCACAAGTCAAGGCTCGTGAACAAGCATCAAGGAGAAGCCACGAGGGATCCCACGGGGGCATTCTTTTCTCAACGTGTCAAATGGGTATGGTTTCCTCGACATATATAAACCAAAAAAAATTATTTTTGTCGGCGCATGTGGGATATATCACAGTGATAAAAAAATGCTAGCGTACATGGTTTTAAATGATTGAATTTCAAATGTTAACACTCATGGGTTTGTTGCATGCCAAGAAAAAATTGAATATCAAGGGATGGTGAAGTAGACATTGGTGGATCATGAGTTTCTTCCCTAATGACAAAAGATGGAGATATTGCAAAGCCCAGAAATAATTGTTCACACTGCAGAGGAGGAGTTCATTTCATGAAAATGCTTTCATAATTTGTGAGAACAAAGATGGTGAAATATGATCGTATAATTAAAGAAACAACAAAAATGGTGAGACTGATTCCCAAAACAACAACAACAACAATAATAATAATAATGGAAGGATATTTCCTATCAAATATTTGACATTCAACATCTTGTGAGATGGATTGAGTAGATTTTCCCTTTCTCCTCATTGTTGTTGGTAATGTTCATTCGAAAACACTTGAAAGGTTTCTTTGTTACATTTTGGATAGTTGCATTGATGATCAAATCAAATGATGTTCTACATGAGAAAAAGACATTTGGTGGCAGAATTATTGAATTTCAGGTATTGGGAGATGACTATTCAAAGTTAGCATTTCTTTGTGCTAATCGTTTTGTTTGCCTTCATGCTAAGCATGAGAGTCATCACAACATTCTAATTCCAAGGATGGGAAGGGATATTGACTATGTTTGTTGGTCATGTGATTTGATTTGTGCTTCTTCTTCACCATATTTATATCGCATCAACTTGGAACAGGGCTATCGCTGCACATTTTCTGAAGCTTTTTGTTGAGCAACGAGCTCACTGTGCAACTATGACAATGCGCCAAATCATTTCCAACTCAACATCTACATGCCACTAGTCGTGCCAAATCACTTCCATCGATATTTGAAGTAAAAAATCATCATGATAGACAATTAGATTTCGATTTGTTGAAGCAGTTGTAATGAAATTTATTAAGTCAAATAGGTGTCCACGTTTTTAAGGAAGATAGTTAAATCTATTTCTATTCTTGTTAGGGATGATTTTAAGGATGGAAATTTATTTTAAAATGTAGAAACCTTGGCGAATCTTACTAATCCTTCATATGCCAACTATAAATGATTGGCGATATTTTTGTAAAAATATTCAAATTTCTAAGGATTTTATATAGATTTTACAAAATTTTAGCGAATTTTAAGGTAAAATAATTTTATCCTATAGAATTTGGGCGAATGATTTTCAAAATAGCGAATCTTATTTTTGGAAAAACCATGGAAAATTAGCCCATGAGCGAAATTTAGCCCCTAAAATCATCCCTGATTCTTGTTAGTACTATGTTATATTTTTGTGGAAGCAGATCAACTAATATCCCTTGGTCCAATGGTGAGCCACTTTGTATATATTTTATCAATTTCAATGAGGACGGGGTGGGTGAGTGTGAGAAGACTTGATTTTGGGTGCATATTGTAACCATTATTCTAGGCTTCAATGACTTTTGTGGATCAGAAGTACCTGGTTATCACTCTTCGATATTCATGTAACTACACTCTCTTATGTATGTGTTTCATTGGTGTATATGTGCTTGTATTTCAGTAAATTTATCCTATGTTTTCATTTTTAATGCTTAAATGAAAGATTGTGTCAGAATTCATCTTTGAATCGGTGCTCTGTGCATGCATTTAAACATCGTTGTGTTTTATTTTTATTCTATATTCATCTTAAGATTCATCTAAAACTGGTGCCTTAGGTTGATTATTGGTGTTTCATATCTCATATTACACCTGCAATGATTTTCATTTGACATAAGAGAATTGTCTACCTTTCCTTTGAGCAGTTTTATCCAATTCACCAAGCATCCATAAAGTCATTGACCTCATACTTTGTTGACTTCATGCCCAATGTATTATATATCAGACCTGCCATCAAACATCTGCTAAAACCTACCTTATTCTGATCCTAAGACCTATCCTAAAAGCCTTTGACAACCAGTCACCTCAGTGACTGAAATTTCACAGAGAGAGAGACCACTCTGAAGCTAGAAGGAATAGATTCTAGTTTTAAATTGGTTTGTGGTTACCTCTCAGTTTCTTTGATACAACCCAAAGAAATTACAGAGTGCTAAAATTTTGGCACCGTTGTCGAGGAACGAAAGTGAAATCTTCCCTGGAGAAACGACAAGGTTTAGATCTGAATTATGATGTTGGATAGAGTTCAAAAACAAGAAGTATGTAAATTTCCTCCTGGCGAATCCAATCAAGATTCAATGAAATTTAAAGACTCCACTGGAGAATGATCTCATTTGACAGAGACATGGAAGGACATAGTGGGAAGACCAAGTACTCAAGCTTGTGTTTTCTCCAGGGTATAGTATTATGTTTTATCAATAACTTCTTGTCCTTTCCTGAGTATTTCAAAAAAATATTTCTTTATTTATTCCATTCAAATGAAGACCAGAGATCTACCCTTATATATCCTTCACTACAGACTGTAGATATTTTGATATTGTTGGATGACCCATCTGGAAGAATGGAGACCATTTTCATAAGTCCAAATCAAATCCAAAACACATCAACTGTAAAGTTAAGAGGTAAAGTCCCAACTTTCTATATTTCAATTGAGAATCATGATGTTGCACCCCACAACTAATTAGTTGACACTGGCGCAAAAAATATTATTATGCCATTGGAGGTCATGGAGGAACTGGGTATGAGATGCACAAAATATTATGAAATAGGTGAAAACATTTATGCAATTGATTCCAGGCAGGTGCCATCTTGTGGAGAGATCAAATATTTTTATGCTTAGATCACTGTTGCTCATATTATTACTATTTTCAATTTTGTTGTGGTGGATCTTCCTCTTGCATGTGGAGTTTTCCTAGGAAGAGATTGGTCATCTATCATCAGAGGTTACATAATGAATAATGGAAGTTGCATGATGTTTCTGGATAAATATGAAGCAATGATCAAGGTTCCTCGTGAACCCAAGAGGTCATTTTCTTTCAAAAAGAAGGATAATGAACTAGTCGAAGATTATATAGATGCTAGTATTGGAAACTATGCTATCCTAGACATGGAACAAATTGAAGACATGGAGAATCGAAAAAAATATTTTAAGGGTTAATGAAGGATGTCATTTGATGGAGCCTGCTCAAGTTTAGGGAGTGGATTTGGAATTATCCTTATAAATCCATAAAATATTGTGCACCCACATGCTATTAGACTTGAATTTTCATGCACCAATAATAAGGCAGAATATGAGGCTTTGATTCAAGGAATGATTCTCGCACAAGAAATGAATATAGAACATTTGATTGTGACTGACGACTCCGAGTTGGTAATAAATCAAGTTACCCAGAGATATAAAATTAAAAAAGAAATACCCAAATTATATTTCAAAAGAGTTAATGAGTTGATGGAATCTTTTAGCTCTTTTAACATTTATTTCATCCCAAGGGACAAAAATCAGAAGGCACATTCATTAGCTTTGGTGGCTTCATTGTCGAACCTAGATGATGTTCATAGAAAAACATATTTTCAAGCAAAAAGAGTATTCTGACCTTCTATACCTGACAATCATGAGTATTTACAAGTGTTTGAGAATGATGAAGAACTAGAAAACGTTTTGGTAAATGATGGTGAAGATGAGGATAATGACATGGTTGTTGTTCCAGAGAATTGTATTTAATCTGAGTTCATTTTTACAAGAGATGATCATGCTGAGAATCTCCTGGAAGAAGTATCACTCCGAAAAGTCCAAGAAACAAGAAAGATTAATATTGGAACCGATAGTTCCCCAAAATATGTCAGCTTGGGAGTTGATTGCACAGTTGATCAATTTGATCGATATGTTGCACTTTTTATAGAATATCTTGATGTGTTTGCATGGAGTCATTATGATTTTAAGTCATATGATAAAAAAATATTTCAACACATTATTCCTTTGAGAGAAGGAGAAAATCCTGTCAAGCAAATGATAAGGATGATGAACCCCAAATTAAAGCCACTGGTAAAGGTTGAATTGGAAAAATTAAAGAAAGTTGGAATAATACACCCCATCAGACATTATGATTGGCTTTCAAATCATGTGGTTGTGAGAAAAAAGATTGGGGAGATTCAGATGTGTGTGGATTTGAGAGACCTTAATAAATCAAGTGTAAAGGATAATTATCCTTTTCCTAACATGGAATTTCTCCTACAACAAGTCACTTGATCAACTTGCATGTCCATATTAGATGGGTTTTCTAGGTATAATCAAGTCTTGGTTGTTGATGAAGACAAAGAAAAGACAACTTTCATAACACCTTGGGAGACATATTAATATGCTCATATGACCTTTGGTTTAAAGAATGCAAGAACTACATTTCAGAGGGCTATGGATCATGCTTTTGAGGGTTTGATAGGAAAATTAATGGTGGATTACCAAGATGATTTAATGGTACACTAAAAAACTAGGAGTGATCACATTCATCACCTGGGGAATTCTTTTGACATATGCAGATTATATGATGTTTCTTTAAATAAAAAAAAGTGTTTATTTGTTGTAATTGAAGGAAAATTATTGGGTCATATTCTGTGCAAATAAGGAATATATATTGATCCTGCGAGAGTTAAAGCTATAAATGAACTCAACCCTCCATCATCTAAAATGGAAGTCCAGTCATTTTTCGGCAAAATGAACTTTGTACGAAGATTTGTCCTTGACTATGCAAGTATTGTGAAGCTGATCAATTCATTGTTGAAAAAGTATCAAATGTTTGAATGGACCTCGTATAAACAAGAAGATTTTAGTAATATAAAAAAGGAAATCAATATAGCATCGGTCCTCATTAGCCTAGATTTCCAAAGAGACTTCATAATTTATTCATTTGCAACATAAAATGTCATGGCATTTGTTCTTACGCAAATAAATTCCAAGGGTGAATAATTTCTAATTAGTTTCATGAGAAAGACCCTTCATGATTATGAATTAAGATATTCGAAGTTGGAGAAACAATCCCTAACTCTTGTAAAAGTGGTGGCACACTTTTGAACTTACATATTAAATTCTCATGTCATTGTTTATGTTCCATCCTCTCCTGTGAAGATGCTTTTAAATCAACAATTGAGAGAAGGAAAATGGGAAAATTGGTTGGCGAATATTCAAGAGTATGACATTGAAATTAATCCTTTAAAAGTAGTCAAAGGACAGGGTATGTGTAATCTCATTGTGAATAGTGATTCTTTGGATGGATTTATTTTGATTTTAGTTGGAGAACCTATGGAAGTTTCAGAATGGTATAAAGATATTGTATTTTATTTAAGGTCCAGAAAATTTCTAGTCAACATGAACCCAAAGGAGTGAAGACCATTGAAAATGAATTCAAATCAATAGGTATTGATTACTCATGTATTATTCAGAAGGAACTATGATGACATATTGTTAAGATGCATTGATGAAGAGAGAGATCAATAATTGATGAAAGAATTCCATGAAGGTGTATGTGGCGGACATTTTGCGCCCACCTCCACGACCCATAAAATAATAAGATCTGGGTATTATTGGTCGTCATATTTGAAGGACTCATATGCTACCATAAGAAAGTGTGTATATTGTTAACAATTTTCAGGGAAAATGAAAAAATCTGCAATGCCATTACAACCTATATATGTAGAACAACCATTTTCCCAATGGGGACTGGATGTCGTTTGACCAATAAATCGAAAATAAAGTAAAGGGAACATATATATATTCACTGCTACAGATTATTTTACGAAGTGGCTAGAAGCAGTAGAATTAAAAAGGCTTTATTCTGAAGAGTTGATTAAGTTTCTCAAAGATAATATTTTGTCAAGGTTTGGTGTCCCAGAAAAATTCATTACTGATAATGGTTCAATTTTCATCGGGTCAAAATTTACAGAATTTTATGGAGAATGTGGGATCGTCATGGGTAAATCATAAAATTATTATCCATAAGTAAATGGTCTTGCATAATCCACCAATAAGACACTCATTCAGATATTGAAGAAAAATATTGATAAGAACCGAAAGAATTGACATTTGAAATTGACAGATGCTCTATGGGAAAGAAAATGACTCTGAAAGATAGGACTCAGATGTCTTTGTATATGTTGGTTTATGGGAAAGAAGAAAAAATTCCAATCAACCTCAAGTTAAATTCCTTGACTTGTGTAGTTAATACAGAGGATGCAGAAGATAACACACCTATGAAAAAGAGAATGAATCAATTATTAAAATTGGAGGAAGAACGAAGTGAAGCTTTGTATAGAACTTCTCAGAGACAAGAAAGTATAAAAAAATATTTTGATCAGAGTGCAACCATAAATAATTTTCAAAAGGGTGAAATGGTGTTACTCTGGAACAAAGTTAAGGAGAAACCATCGATGCACACAAAATTTGAAGCAATTTGGATTGGACCATATATATTTGAAAGGATTTTGGGTTTTAATGCATATATGCTCAAAGACATGAAAGGGAAAATGTTAATGCTACCTGTTAATGGGAAACATTTGAAAAGTTTCTTCACCTAAATATTTTTCATCTTCTTATACATAGTGTTTAATTTATTTTGTACATCCTTACTATTCAACTCCATAGCCCAAAAGATAGAAGCATCTGGTCATGAAGATTTTGGATTCTTGACAACCCACATGGGGTTATCATCCCACAGTTGGAGCCAATTGTTGAGACCATTTCTTGCTTCCATGTTTCCTTCCACATTTTATTTTCCCCTCTTCTTTACTCCATTTCTTTTCCCCCTTTATACCTCCCCTTATTCCCATTTCCTTTTATCCCTTCTTTTTCCCTTTCTGGTTACTATACTTAGCCATATTTCAATTCGCGGGTTTGTGGGTTCACGGGATTTCATTTCCATCCACTTACTTGTTTCATAAGTCCGTTTCAACACTTAGACATTTTCTTCAATTCTGTGGGTTCGCAGGTTCAAACATTCACTCTCCTATTTCTGTGATCCTCACTTTACACGTCAAGTTTTGTGATATACATTTCGACCATCACTTAACCTTTATCCTCGTCATGGGTGTTGGGCTCCAAAGTATTTTTTTTTCATACACGCGAGTTTGACCGATCATTCCTCTACACTTAGTAAAATTTTTATCATCTCTACAACCGGAGGTTGGCGGGTTCACAAAAATATTATATTCAAATTCTCTCACATCTTTCCCTGCCATTTTGTTGCTTTTCCTAATACACATTAAGTATTTTTTTAAATTCTAAAAGATGTTGTGTAGGCCCCGAAAAGATCATCATTTATGGTGAAAGACTTGAGGAATTATTCATTAAAATATCATTTAATCTTCATTTTCCAAGGGATTAAAATATCATTATCTTCCTAAAAAGGTTTATTTGAGACCATTATCCAGCTGAAGAAATAGTTTCGTCAGCTTAATGGCAACACCAACTTGTCATTATTTTTGTGGTGACACTCTAAATATATTTGGCCACAAAGATCAAAACTTCCAATGGTCGAGAGCATATTGGTATTATTCCTCTTCTTCGACTACACAGAAAGACAATAACATAATTTGGAAATCTAGATTTGATTGTGTTGGTTGTGTCCCATAGGTTTTTGATTGTAAGGTAATCGTTGTATGGTGTGTGGACAAGAACGTACCAAATCAAAAAATCATACAACTCTAGGGACATTCTCTGATTTCTCTTTCACCTGAAGTCTTTCGCAAGACATTGAAGCTGCCATAGTCGACTCTTACTTTCAAAGGTGAAGATTGCAGAGAATTCTTGAAGAAACATAACAATGGGCTTGACCTTCTACTGGAGTATTTGTATAATCTTGAATTTGTCCCAACAAACATAACCAGAATCTGGGTTGAATCTCTAAAAAACCCCTATCACAAAATTTCATGGTTATTTACGAGAGTGACAGGTCATGAGAACATTGCTTATATATCTTAGATGATTTTATATATTCTGTATTTTATAGTTCAAGAACATACTATTTTTTACTAGGGAAAGCTCATTTCTATCGAAATCTCTTCCCAATTGTCGCACTACAAAAAGGATAGAAAATTCTTTATGGCCTCTTATTTGATATTTTCTATTGTGCATTGTTGCCAATTTCCAAAATTAACCATCAGTAAAAGGGTAAATTGTGAAACATATCTTGTTACCTTTTGGTATCAGGGATTGTGGAGGCATAAAACCCCTCTATTTTTATATGAAGTTATAATGATTTTGTTTCAGTTTTCAAAAATAATTTGTTGGGCGAAAACACTCCAAGGATATCTGTTGAAGCTACCAAATGTTTAGAGAAAAAGGGGACACTATAGAAAATGGAGAATCATATTATCATGAGGATATTCTGCTCAAAAGAAAATCCTTCCTTCCTTATGTATTATGTATCCAATAAATTATTTATTACTGAGGTAGCGAGGCAATATAATTTTTGGTTTCACTTTTTCCATGAAAAGAGGAAAAACATTTTATTCCCCTGCCATGGAAGATTGGAGAATTTGTTTTTAAAAATATAAATAAAATTGACAAATATGCAAATCATTTTAATAATGTGAGTTTAAAGTATGTTTAAAAGATCAAATTTTTTGGTCCAAACAAAATATTTTTTGGACATATGTTATCAGTAGGGTTCAATAACTCTTTCATTCAAACTGTCTTGAGTGAAGAAGAATAAGTTAACAGCCAAAACAGTCTTGTACATAATATTAGAGATTTAGAAACAGTACTTAGCAGTAATGATATTTACAAGCAAAAGGGGAAAGTCCCAGTGAAAGAAGCGATCAATATCTAGTTGTCACTCCTAAGAGTACTACCTCTAGGAGTAGTGCTCCAACAACCCACCCAATTAAAAATACTGTTAACAATAGTTCCACTTGAGGGGGAGAGAATAATCCTCCCTCTAGAAATATTGAAAGTTCACACAAGTTTCCCGTGAGAAAGAATAGAAAAACCCCAGTCGAAGAGGAAGAAAATAATCTTATAGAAAATGACATCCAAAGCTTCTCCTTCGAAGATATCGAACTAGAAGTAGACATTGAAAAAATATTTACTGCAATAGAACAAGAGGAGCATGTTGCTCAACAAGATTCTTTATTGGAAGTTATTGGGAATGAGACCTTTAGTGAAGAAGAATCCTTCACTTTTCAAAGCATTGTTTTTGACAAAGAATCTAAAAAGTTGATTGTAGAAAGAATTGACCAGAAAAATAAAAAAGGAAAGGCCCACTCAGAGGTCGACCTCAAGTATATGAGACTGTCCCATATTTCAAAAATTCATAGGTAAATCGGGGACACACTTGATGAATCTATTGATGGTTTATAGGTTGAGAATGCCAACTTGAAAGAGAAGATCAAATAATTGGAGACTACCTTGATGCCTCTTCCCATCCTGGCCAATCCTTTGACAATGATTAAACCAACTACACCTGGTATCAAGTTAAAGGGATCTTCAAGTTTTCTCACAATGATTCAAAATTATGTTGAGAAAAAATATTAAAAAGAGAATGACATTGATAATAGAGGCCTGGGAGGTATAAAAAAATATTTTTCTTTTGGTTCAAGAGCACATGCATTTCATGAGTATCTCCAAGCTTATTTTAAGAATGAAGAGGGATTTTACATAGATGTTGTTTTAACATTTGAGATAAAAGTCTCAAACATGACATGATTGAAGAGGAGAGAAGAAGATATTCCTTCTCCAAGTTGGATCAAACAATTGAATTCATGTTGGAAAGAAAAGATAAAAAAAAATTGAGAAACATTGTCCAAGCATGCAATGAAGCTATACTGAAAAGAAAAGAATTATTTAGAAGGCTCCTAGAGATAGATTTAGCATGAAGTATTGGTGATGTGTAATATCCTAAATTAATTTTCAATTAGATGTTTATGACAAGGTATCAGTTTGATGAACACATGGAGATACTAAAGGGATTATCAACTGAGAAATTTAATGGCATAATTGAATATGGTGAAGAAGAGATAGATTATTGGCTTATCGATTATTCTATGAAAAATCAAGATGTTGAGTAGTCAATCCACAACATTTTTCATGACCTAAGAGATTTATAAGGTGAATTGTTTAATATTAAAATTAGGCATGAAATAAATGTTTCTCCAATGAAGAATTACATTGAATATTGGTTTAAGAGGGAAATCGATAAATTAACTAAAGAGGGCCAAGAAGCAGCAGTTGAGACAGTTCTTGTAACTGTCAATGAGGAAAATAAAAGGATAGCAGCAAGCAAGTGAAAAAAGGAGAGATACTATCATAGTAAGTTTATATTGATCACATTTTGCTTTCCTTGTCAATTTTTCATTCAATCACTACTAAATTTGAACGTTTTTGTGACGAAGTTTCATCGGAATAGGGTCGTTGTTGCAACCAAGATGATTTTTTTTTTCGTTGAAATCAATTCGTCGGTATAGCGACCACACATGGATCTTCACCGGTCTAGCAACCAGGAAAAGAAGCCTATTCACAATAGTGAGAAGTTACCATTTGTCAGTCCATCTAGCAACCAACTTTAGTCGCAAGCCTTGCTAGCATCTCTAAGGAAAACATAACCTTGGTCACTCTAGCGACCATAATTAGTTGGTCTAGTGATGAATGCTAGTCGATATAACGACTAATATTAGTCACAAGAGCAACCAAGACAACCCTAACAAACTTAGTCAATAAACCATGGTTAGTCGGTAGAATGACGAAGATTAGTTGCTAGACTGACCAACGAAGGACGTACAGGTAGTCGCTAGAGCGACGAAGTTACATACTTTGCAATCAAATGGCTATACAAGAGATGAACTTGTTCATCACTAGAGAGATGAATGTTGGGGTTTAAAAAAAAAAAAATATGCCATTCATACAAGAATAAGCCCAGACTAGCAAGCTACATAAGCATACTTTCATTATGTACTTGGGAGATGACATTGGAGTCAACCCCCTAATGGTCAATACCAGTGATCCAATTTACCTTGTCATTTCTAGATGTAAGCACCATTGTGATGAGTCTCAATCCATGCTAGGGGATTTAATATCGAGCCTCAAATTGTGGAAGGTGAATCTAGAGCATTGGGTGGAGGATCTTTCACAGCAGTAGACCTCCCTTACGGAGTAGTTGGGCACAATTAAATCGAAGGAACTCCTGTTAGATGTGGAAAATCAATGCCTAAGATAAAAATACAGGGAACAAGAAGCTGAAATTTAGAAGCTACAACAACATGTAAAGAAGATGGAGCATGCGCAGTCACCCGGGTTGGCATTCTATAGGCACAAGTACATTTAGAATTCTTCAATGGGTTCGCTCCCAATAACAAATATGTCACTCAATGAGGACCAAAAAATGGAGCATCCACATTGTCAATAGGCTTAGAGGTCAAATACTACCCATCCACCAACTACTG
>JZKD02S2109336.1:180403-190405 GCA_000966675.3 Picea glauca
TACAAACTTTTATCTTTCATTGAATATAGTAGTGGATTTTCTCAAAGTCCTATATCATTTTGTAAATCTAGAATATCAAAGAATATCATAAAATAAAGAGGAGTACAACCTCTATAAAAACGTAGAAGGATTCGTATCCTCGTGAGGTTTCCATTTTGGTCCTAACAAATTCAAGCGTCAACAAGATGTCATGGAATTTTTGGGTCTAATATTAACTAAACTTCGTGATAAGGGTTTACTTAGACGTTCTTATGAAAAAACTTTAGTATATAATGTAAAAACAATGTAGATCTTTATGTTCGCATGATTTTTATCAATCTAAACCATCCAAAGAAATGAAGATTTAGTTGAGGAGTTATTGAAAATTTTTGTAGGTCTATCCTTGTTCTTGAAAGTTGTGGAAAGAATTTTGTTGGTGGGTGTGACAAAGAGTACTAGAAAAGTTGTCTACAACAATGCCATACAAAATACTAAACCCATTAAAAGTTAGTACAAAATACTAAACTAATTAAAAGTTAGTGAGGAGGATATGGATTTTGAAGAGGAGGTATTTTTGGACATCGACTAATTCTTAATTGAACATCGGTTGTTTCCATAAAAAAATTCTTTAGGACAATAAATGATTTTTAAGAGACTTAATCTTTTTGTTAAAGGAAAAAGAAGATCAAAAAAGTAGAGGTAGAAGTGGTGGGTTCATATCGACCTTTACATTATAAAAAAAATATTGAAAACATGCCACTTCGTAGTAGTAAGAATTATAACAAATTTTTCACTTTTAGAAAGGTAAAGGGAATAATTATGACTATATAAAAAATTAAAAACGGAATAGTTATGGAATAGGATGCCATCACACATCATCATCCATTAAAATCACATATGGATGGTTGTTAAACCATGTATCATGATAATTTGTTTCAATCTAAGGAATTCATACTACTTGTCTCATATTAATCTTTCAAGACAAAGCATTTCAAAGGGGGTGTGCATGTTATGTACCTATAGATCCATATATATTGTTATTTATAATATTTAATTGATTTTTATGTATGGCCATAATTTAATTACTAAATAAGTGGGGACATATCTTCATTTATTTAAATAATATTCTAATTACTTGATAAAGGTAATTTGGGATACAAATTAAGATTTTTGTGAAAACTAGGTTTAAAGTATATAATCATGATTTCTAGATTTTAGAGAAAAAAATATCCCCTATAAATATGTGTTGAATGTAAGAGAAAGGCATGCCTTAAATTATTATTGTATTATTCTCATATTGAGAAGATAATGGAGTCTACCCTTTTTGAGGATTTTTATAAAGTGTATCCTTACCAAAAATGTATTTGGATTGAATGGAAGTTTAGAGTATCTTCAAGCATTTTTTTTTCCAATAAATAATTTGTGATGTATTAATTTCTTTTGTTTAAGAATATTTCTGGTTGCATATTTGTCTATTTTTTATAAATTGAATGTAAATTTAGTGAAACCCTAATAGTGTTTTCTACATTACTCTTTGTATTGAAAGGCCTATATCCCTTTGTTTGTATTGAATGCACATACGAGTTCAATGTTCCCATTAATGATGAAAAATAATTATAGTACTTAACATGTAATTTCAGTTAACTATGGATGACTATCTTAATGCTCTCGTGTCAAATTTTCCAATGTGTCACATTGAACCACAAAGGAAATCTTTACGACAAGAAAACATTTTTTAAGGGACTCGTAGCTTTAGATTTCATAAATTACAATAAAGTTTTTAATGCTAATGGTTTTACTTCCATTTGACCATTCTTTGAACTTATTCAAGAAATTTTATTTTCATCCAAAAATTTGATGCGCCAACTCATTTTTCCTTGGTCGCATGGATAAATTATTTCTTCTTATAACTAATCTCACTTGCAACAAGATTAAATTTTTGGATATTAAAGGTTTTCTACATTCTTTCATTTTGATCCTTACATTGGTTGTTGTGGATCATTTTAACAAATTATTCTATGAAAATTTTGGCTTTGAATGTGTGCATTTAACAATAATATCAAATAATTTTCAAAGAATAGAGTGGAAGTTGCAATGTGTGAAATTATTATGGTTTTCAGGGGTTCCAATTTGTGTATTTAATTATATGTCGAGCAATTTTTTATTTGAAGAATAATGTAATCAAACAATTTGAGTTTGGATTTGTTGTTTGAGAATGACCAAAGCATTGTTTGAGAACAAGGATAATGCATCATCATATCCTCCATACACATGTCGATTCATGGTGTTGACATTCAACCCAAATGCTATATCATAATTGAAATCACTTATGGTAAGTGGTTTGGATTGAGAAAGTTTGATGACAAATGATTTTGAGAAGTTTTACTCCCTGATACGTCTTTTGGGTAATTATGCAAAATGATTATTATAGATGAACTTGGTTACCTTAGAGAAAAGAAAATAAGGCATATGATGTGACAAGGGATAAATGATTATTATAGATGAGCTTGGTTTCCTTGGAGAAAATAAAAAGAAGGTATACAATGTGACAAGGACTAAGAGAGATAAGAAATGGTGATGTAAATGATCTCATTTAATTTTGATGTGAGAAGAGATAAGAGAAATGAGAAATTATATACATCCTCTCATTCAATTTTGATGTGAGAAGAGATAAGAGAAATGAAAAATTATATACATCCTCTCATTCAATTTTGATGTGACAAGGGTTGAGAGAGATGAGAAAGGGTGATTTAAATGGTACTCATTTAATTTAATTTCTAGATGATGTAAATAAATATTTATTTATGAATATAGTTGTAAAATTTACGAATTTGAGTAACATGTCTTCAATTAGAAATTCCTTTTAACTTTAGTGAAAATATTTTTAAGATTAATTTTGGACCTAATATTTTAACCTAAAAAATATAATATGTTACTTGGAAACTTTTCAACATGTCAAGGCTTTGATGTAAATTGTTACCCCCCATATTTTGACCTTAGACAATTAGAAATTTGATTTTACTCATCTTAGTAATTCATTGCTTAGTAACTATTTGGACTTAGTTAGACTGAAATAGACATTTGAAATGTGTATATCTAGACTTATTTATGTGCTACATAATGTTATTTTATTGTTATATGTCCATAATAATGATAGTTATGAGAATTGTTCAAGCATGCAAATTTAAATGTGGAATTTTGGTACATGGGTACCAATACGAGTTATGTTGTGAATGTATAACAGATGCAAGGCATGATAAAAATAAACATACATTTATTAATTGAACACAATACAAATCCGGATTCTTATATGAAAATGTGATGTATATGCATGGATATGATTTATTGGTGAACTAACCTACGCTCGTGGGAACAACAAACAGTAATCACCCCTTCGGACGTAGAGTCGGGACAAGGGGATATATATAAGGGCTCATCGGTTGCACAACTAAATAGAATACATAGTTCCTAGTCGCCCTATTAAAACCCAATAGGTTCCTGGGCCTACTTTGATGTCGTAGACATCCAAGTGCTAAAGTAACTTGGATGTCGTAGACATCAAGAAGATAATGTATGCTATAAGTTGTACTTATTATTTAATTTATGATTTGAAATATTGCTATGATCAGTGTTAAGTGTGGTTTTGAAAGGACACACAACTTGTCCAAAGTGGTTGTTTGATGGCATGACTCTAAGAATAGAAGTTGCACAATATGGCTCGGTATAGGGTGTTGACCCTAGTTCTATCAAGAAGGGTGGAGGTATTTCCCACCGAGTATCCTATTGACCCTAGTTTTATTATGAGGGGCAGAGGTATTGCCCACCATGTATCCTCTGAAACCTGAAGTCATGGGAGGGTTGTGTGAAGTTACGCTCCCCTAGACGTGCAATGGCGACTGCTAGTTTCCTATTGGGGAAGCTTGGTCAAGATGTATGAAACTTCCACTTACAAGTTCTATCTAGAGTTAGGGAGTTAGGTCAATATAATTTACCCTCCATCTTAGTCTAGTAGAGGAAAGGATACGATGGAAGATGGAAGTAGATTAAGAAGGAAGGATGATTCGATGTTAGTTGAGAATATTGCTTGGGGATTAGATGTGCCACTCTTGTTTTATCACTTGGTTCCAAAACACTCTTTTTTATTCTTTTTTTTATATTTTAAATGTAATGATCAATTATTGATGAATTATTATAGTTTTGTTAGTTAAATTTATTGAATGGTGCATTTGTTGTCGTGCATGCCTTGGTGTGATAATACATGAATTATGCACTAGAGGTTGTGATTGTTTATTGTTAGCACATGCACGAGCTATGTGTCCACTACTTACACACACATACCCTACACATGTACACCAGTAGAATTAGTTAATGTACTAATTATTAAAATATATTATTAACCAATTAATTGAATGGTTTAGTGACTGTATAAATTATATTGCATACAAAAAATATCTAGTAGCAGTAAACACCTTGTTTGACTTTGATAGATGGTTTTTATGGTGAATTAAATGAGTATGGTGGTTTGTCATGTACATTTTGGGGAAAATTGTCAAATTCAATTTATAAGCTACCATTAGAAGAAAGACTTTGCATTTTATTTTTGTTATTTTATGCAAGCTATTTAGTTTTTAGTTTTTTTTTTTTTTTAATTTTCCTAAAAAAAATTAGATAAGGGAGGTTTATGGATAATAATGAGGGTGGTTGAGGAGACCTAGACAAGAGGGCATGGAAACTTGATAAATAGGAAGAGAAAGTCGAGAGGAGAGAGGGTTGCGAGGTTTGAGCATATTGAGAGGTTGGATTATTATTGGAAGAATTATTTCTTGTGACAATATTGGTTAGATCATGTGTGCATTGTTGTTCTTGGAGTCATAGGAATAGAGGGCCAAGAGGCTGAAAGGTTTCTTGGAGCTAGGAAGTTGGCTAGGCTCCTATTTGTCTAGGAGGATGATTTTATTATTCCACTATGGGAAATGGGAAAAGAAATCTTGGAAGCATCGTCCCTCTACCAACAGAACTACATTGCAAATGATCAACTTCAACAGACCGGGGGAAGAGGTATTTTTCCTAATATGTATTTTTTTATGTTTTTGTTCTTCCATTTAAAGAGTAAAAATGTGTTATTTCAAATATTTTTATGCTTGTGTATATCAATTAGGAAATAATGTTACATAGAATCTAATGGATAGTAGTTGCTACATAAATTGTGTGGCATTACATTCTTGATAGCATCATTAGACTTTTAAATTTTGAGAAAATATATTAATATTTTCAGGTTTGAGAAATGTAAAGATTATGTCAAAGATCCATAAAAAGTCATTAATTTTTTTTTGTTAAAAAGGATCTCAATTTTTTTGGGTTTGAAAAATGTTAAAAAAACTATTAAAAGTATTTTAATATTTTAATATTTAAGAAATATTTTAAATGTTAAATATTCTATGATTTTGATCTTTTTTGCTTTGCCATCATTGGAATTCAACCAAACAATATTTGCCAAATTGCAATTTTGGATTGATGAAATTCTTGTTTCTAATATAGAAATGGAATTTGTTTTAAGAAACTGAGGAAAATGTATATTAAAAGGGGCGAGCCAAATCTAACAACAGAAAATAAACTTTAAAATATTCATCTTGCTAGCTATACTATGGTAGAAAGGAACCAAAATTACCAGGTTGGATTTGATGAGCCAAGACCAAGACTTCCCTGGATTTAAACTTACTACTTCCTGATTGCAAGAATAAATCCTTACAAATTGATTACACAAGAGAATCCAGAAGAAAAAAAAATTAACTCATAATCCAAGCTATCCCATTGTTACATGTGATGTTACCCAAAGTTTGTTGGGAGCCCCCTAAGTTTCCTGATTCTATATATTTCTCTTTACGATTTCTGCTTTCTTTTCTTCCTCTTGTTAGAGGGGGAGAAGGATGAAGATTCTTCTTTATAATTCCTGCATAGGAAGGGTATTTGGAATCTTTTCCCTCCCACGCATCCCCCATCTCCACTCCCAGACATGGATCAAGGGGAGCAACATAAACCCCAATTGGAGGCCTATCCATAGTATTTGGATCTGAGACCATTTCATGCGAAGATGAACTTCCCCCACTTGGGGCCTCCTTACCTTTAGCTAAGTTTTCAAGATTCTTTTGTTCTTTTATTGGTTTCTCATATTAAATCTTCGGATTGTTCTAATGAGGAACATCCTCCATAGAGTCCTCTGATTCTTCGTCTTGAGATTCCAAAGCTTCATATCTATTATTGGAGGGAATTGATGGGGAATTATTGAGACTTGTGGTTAGGTTGAGCCCCCTTAGGCTGTTGTTTCTTATACTTTCTTAAAACATGTTTTAATCCTTGATCCACATTATTCTGCAATGGCTGAGATTCTTTATCTTTTGGGCAACTTTTGGCGAAGTGCCCATATTCATGAAAGTTGCTACATTTGAAAGGAACATGTTCATAGTATCGATCTTGAAGATGACTCTATCCATCTATATTGAGTTGAATTGCCTATGGAAATCCCTTTGAAAAATCCATGTATACACATATTCTGGTGCATGTGTAGGTATTATCCTTTGGTTCAAAATGGGTTATAAATCGACCTAGTTTATTTCCTAAGGCTTCAAAGGAGGTTTCACCCCAGAAAATAAGGGGGGGGCATGGATGTCTAATCCAAACATGAGCATAAGAGATCTCCATATATGGGCTAAATTTGAGGTTCCATTTGGAAAGAAACATTCCCCTAAAACCTAAGAAATAAGGGCCATATCTAAAGATATGGTCCCAATCTTCAATGGTTTTAAAAACAAATACATAAATTAATTTCCTGCAATAAAAATACAGAGGGTCTTGCTCATTCCAATTCTCAGAAATCTGATAAAAAATGACCCTATGACTAGGCCAAAGGCTTAATAACTTACCGACTAAACCACGCTCTATCAGAATGATAGAATTTTATTTTTCCACAGAGTTCCCCAATAAGTCCAGACTAGGGATCAAATCATCTCACTTGTCACACCTTCCCACTTCGACAGAGAACCTTCCCATGATTATTTAGACAAGAAAAAGGTTGGTTGCAGCCATCGAAAGACACTACCAGCACATCACCAAAATAAAATGGCACGCAAAGGAAATCAGAGACAAAAAATTGAGATCCAAAGTTCCAGATAACAGCGAATAGTCAACCTAGGATGACAATGAGGGTTTTCAAAGACGGGTGTGGAAACAAAGAATAGTATGAGATGATGAACTAAAAACCAGGGTTCCAAAATCTAGCGAACATACAACCAGGACAACGATGATGGATTCCATAAGCGAGTGCAGTGACAACGAACCAGGGATGGAGGCTAGGGTAAACCCTAGCCGCAACAGAAGAAGCCCACACTTCGAATTATCTATATCTTCCTCAAATGAAATATAATATAGAAATGGAGTCAATTCTCTTGAATACCCCTATTACAACCAGACTGCAATATTAGAATGTGATATCTACAATTTGATTAATCCAAAATTATTATTACTAGATTTCAAAACAAAAATGTTGGTTCCCTTTCCCATTATTTTGTGTGGCCAAAAAGAGTAAGTTCGTAGCACATTTAGATTAATACAATATTATAATGTGTCAAACTCCATAACACTGCCACTTTTTTATCTTTTATTTTAACCAAAATTGGGAAACCTTTTATATTAATAAAAAAAAATGTTGTAGCAGAGCTAAACAACATAAGTACATTGTTTTTAAGAGATCCAAAAACACTGAACATGGAAGTTCCTTTTCCAATATTCCAAGATTAAAAAAAATTGTTAACAAAGGTTCCCAACATTTAGCACTAGTATAGATCTTATAAAAACTACCTACTATCAAGAAAACTTTCAAATACATTATTTATCTAAACAATGTTGTAGTCGACAACATCTTCCATTTCTTGCATGGAGTGCTCTGGTTCTAGATCACCTATTTCCATAGCTTCAATTTTTTTTAGACAATATTTTCTCCCCTGATTTTCCCATGCTCTGCAATGTCCGAATATATGTGGTTGGAAGCACTTGAAATTCAATTATGACACATCTATGTGTTCCTGAGAGAGGCGCATTCCTCTTCCAATTGTGTTACCCTTTAATTCAAGTGAGCCATAATCCCCATAATAGATGCATTCTATGAGATCAATTGATGTCTATGTTCTTGGATTTTCACTGTGATTGTGCCAAGACTATCTCTATTGTCCTTGATCATTTCCTCGGGCACATGTATATCTTTCTTAATCTCATGAAATGTCATTATTGTCTCAAGGAGAGCATAGAAACCTAAAAAATAAAGGACTAAGAACACATAAAAGATGGGTTGAATTATACAACAAATTCCTCTTTCAATTCAAGACTCACAATCCTAAGGGATCCTAGGACAAAGTTCTCAGCCAAGAATAGAGAATAAATTATTTCCAACAGCAGTCCAACAAACCAGAAAAAGATCCTATGAAATTCATGATATGGATTTATAAAGGAAATGAAGTGAAATACATATGTATAAAAAGAAACAAATAGAGATACAATCAAACTTGACTTCTATTAAATAAGAGAACTTGGTGAAACTATAAAAATGCAGAATGAAACAAACTTGCTCGAATGGTGGCAACTTATCTATGAGAAGAGACGTGATGGTTATTCTTAATTGCAAGAAGATGAGTACAATGAGGCTCCAAAGGCCTTTTTAACATAAAAAATAAATGAGAAAACCCTAAACATCCAAAAACCTAACCTCGTGAGATGAAACACCCAAAAGGTCTATGGGCCCCAATGGGGGTAGTTAATACATCAACTTCTCGAGGGCGTAAGTTTTTCATACGATCTTTGCTTGGGGCACTCGATAAACCATTGGAAAGGTATAGTCGAGGATTACATATCCTGTTCAGACTGAAAATTTCCTCATGCTACATGTTAGGCACTACTGAAACCAAAAAACATCGTTTAGGGCCTCAAAACAGCCCCAGAAGTTTGGGACCCAAAAAAATGTAAAAAAAAATACCAAAATGGAAACCATTCTTTGAGATAGTGGAATAGGTGGGTGGCCATCGATATCCACCTAGATCGTTCATCCCCCATTAGGAAGAAATGGTCTCCATTGCATTGAGCACCCCCATCATATGGGGAAACTTCTATTGAACTTGGCCTTGGGTGAGCCACTTTCCTTGGTGCAAGAGCTACCCTATTCTGACAACCCGATAAAGATGGATCCTTTGTTTGTGAGTTCCCTTAATATGAGTGTCCCTAAGTTGATAAATGGTTGCATGTTCCATGCAGTCAAGGTTGAGATCTATTTGTGTCAACTGCTCTGCGATCTCTGATGTGTCCAATAATGGTGGAAAGTATGGTCAAAGGAGGTCCACATTGAACACTGGGTACCAAGGAAGGGGTGAATACTTAACTCAAAATCATTATCACCCATAGCCTTAGTGATGGTGTAAGGTCCATAGCGAAGTGGATGAAGCTTATGATGGGGTCCTGTAAGGTATTCTTTATGTAAATGCAAACAGACCTTGTCTCCCACATCAATCTTGGGCCACCAGGAAGGACATCCAGCTTCCTTGACCAACCAATAGAAGAGAAATAACATATTGTCAGTAATTACTATTGTAATATTCCCTCACCAATACAATTGAGCAATACATTTCCTAATAAATAATTAGCATGTTATTTCATTAGGATGTTAATTAATAAAAAGTGAAACAACATTTTTCAGTAAGAAATAAAAGCAACAACTCTCTTGTTGTTGTTATAAACAAAAAATCACTTCTTACTTCCAGTGGTTTTTTTCTTTCATTCTCTATGTTATAACCCTAAATTGCACTACCCCTACTTACCTGGCATCAGGCCAACTCATTGCCCTTCATTGCCAAAGCCATGCTAAACAACTCTTCTAAAAACTCCATTTTTAAAAAGAATCCGCTGGCAGGCCCACTACAGCCCGCGGGTACCCGCTAGCAGGCCCACTACAGCCCGCGGGTACCCGCTAGCAGGCCCACTACA
>JZKD02S2109336.1:205041-216654 GCA_000966675.3 Picea glauca
AATTAAGACCCCAGGTCTTTTACAACCATTAGCCATCCCAAGTCAGCGTTGGGAGGAGTTTTCCATGGATTTCATCACAGGGTTACCAAAGTCTGAAGGAAAGAGTGTCATCATGATGATTGTTGATAGACTGATCAAGTATGCACACTTTTGTGCACTCTCTTATCCCTTCAAATCTAGTACAGTTGCCACCGTATTCATGGAGACAATTCAAAAGATACATGGCAGGCCAAATATTATTGTAACTAACAGAGATCCCATCTTCACTGGTTATTTTTGGACATAATTTTTTTTTTTTTTGGGTACTCAATTGGCTCATAGCTCATCCTATCATCTTCAATATGATGGACAAATCGAGATAGTGAAAAAATGTATGGAAGGCTACCTTCGTTTCTTTGTCTCTGATAAACAAACACAATGGTTCAAATGGTTACCCTTGGCAGAATGGTGGTATACCACTTCCTTTCATACTGCAACAAAAATGACACCATTTATGGCACTCTATGGATACCACCCTCCTTCCATCACTTCTTCTCTAAAATAAAAATCTAATGTTCAAGCAGTGGAACATCACATCGAGCATCAACAACAAGTTCTCCAAATCTTAAAGGACAACCTGACCATGGCACAAAATCACATGAAACAACAAGCATATCAACATTGTAGTGAAAGATGTTTTGAAGTAGGGGATTGGGTGTTTTTAAGACTACAACCATACAAACAGATGTCCCTCAAGCAAGCCAAGAAGGATAATAAATTATCACCAAAGTACTCTGGCCCTTATAAGGTGTTGTAAAATATTGGTATTATGGCATACAAATTGGAGTTACGTGCATCTTCACTAGTACACCCAGTTTTCCATGTTTCATGATTAAAGAAGGTTATAGGTGACAAGATCCTAGTTCAAACTATATTGCCAGAACTTACTATATTGCCAGAACTTGACGAGGAAGGAAAAATCATATTGGAGCATGAAGCCATCACTGACATAAGAATTCGCCAGCTAAGGAATAGATCCATTTTATAGTATCTCATTAAATGGAGGAAACTATCGGCTAAAGATTCCACTTGGGAAGATGAACCTTTTATACAGAAGAATCCAGAGTTACTCAAGCATTGCAGACAACACTTGTCTCAAGGAGAGGGGCATGTTAAGCCCTAAATAGTGGCTCATTACCCCTTAACTGGAGCATATTACATTAGTAATGTTATTTTTCTTATGTCGGCTTGAGTCCATTAGTTGTAATTGTATCTCCTAGTCTCCTATATGTACCAAGGAGACATTTTCATTTGGAATCATCTTGTATTTGGACATTTATGTGGGGTATAAGGAGGTTTCCCCCTCAAAGAGGCTTATTACCTGAAATTTAGTCTTTTTCAAGGCGTTGAGTACTTATTCTGAGGTTTTTCTATGCTATATTGATATTTGGTTCTTAACAATTTCTCTGCTTGGTTGAAGGAAGTCTCAACATGCAATCCATCAAGATTGATTCCCATGGCCTATAGAGAGTAGGTAGAGGGGTGTACATGACTTGCTTCTTAGTGGCTGGTTTGTCAATGGAACAAGAAGTGCAAGACCTAATATAATTGTTGATGTCCTGACACAGTTTCAGCCAACAAAAATGACTCTGTAGTACTGCCATGATATTTTCCATGCCAAAATTCCCTGCCATCCAACTATATTGAGCTTTCCAAATCCACTTTACATGCTCACTTGAAGGAACATAGAGGTGGCCTAGATGGCATAATAGTCCATCTTGAAGATGAAAGTCAGTGACAGCCACACATGTTCCCAACAACTGGTATGTGGTAGCGAAGTTAATATCACTCTTGTAGACTTGGGGCCACTAATATGCCTCATGGACACAAGAGTGGAGCACCGTGGTTAATGCTGCAACTGGAGGTTGTTGAGGAAGTCAATGACATGATTGGTTATCCATGTCTTATATTTGATGTTGAGATGGATTTATTGATCCAAATTTATAATAGAAATGAAAGGAAACCATAGATTTATAATATCAACATAGAGACACAGTGAACAATAACAAAGATACAATAAAACTTGAATTCTATTAAATAATAAATCTGCTGAAAATTGTAAAATGCGGACTGAAAACAAGCTTGCTAGAATGGTGGCATCTTATCTCGGAGAAGAGATGTGACGACTATGCTCATTCACAAGAAGATGAGTAAAATGAGGCTTTGAAGGCATTTTTACAATAAACTTGAATTCCAAAACCCTATACATCCAAAAAACTAACCCTAGGAAATGAAGCGCCAAAAGTCATGTGGGCCATGTTGGGGCAAGTTAGTACATCAACTTCTCAGGGTCGTAACTTTTGCATACGATCTTCATTTAGGGCGCATGATATCTAATTGGAAAGGTATTAACAAGGAGATTCATTTAGGGGGCTCAATCAAAACCTTCAAATATCATTGAGGTGCCTGATCATGAAAAACATCATTTGGCCCCGGAAGTTTGGGAACCAAAAAAAATTAAAAAATAGTAAGTTTCCAAAAAATGGTTTTGAGCAAGTTGGAAAAGGTGGTTGGCTACAGATATCCTCTTAGATAAATCCTCCCCCTTTAGGAAGCAACGGTCTACATTTCATTGAGTCCCCCTTTCAGATGAGGAAATTTTTGTTGAATTTGGCCACGACTGAGCCACTTGCCTTGTTGCAGGAGCGGCCCTTCTTTGACAACCCAATAAAGTTGGATCCTCAGCTAGAGAGTGCCCTTGACCTGTATGTCCACGATCTGTGTTGAGTCTCATAATTGTCGCATTTCCATCCTATTTTCCTTTCACCATTCTTCACATTTATCCATATTCTACGACTCCATAAACCATTCATTAATACCATTTTCATAATTAAATATGGGTTTAGCCTTATTATTTTCCAAATCATTTATTTCAGTATTAAAAGAGAATTTGTGATTAAATAATAGAAAATTGACATATTTTTCATATATATCTCAAATTGTGAGATTTTTAATGTAGGGATATTTGAAGCTTTCAACCAAGGAGTATTCAAAAGTTTCTCGAATGTTTTCTCCATCTTTTCACAATTTGAAGGAGATAATTCAAGCTAATTTCAAGGAGGAATATCATGAGAGAATTTGTGTAATTATAGCAAATTGGTTGAGAGAAAAGTGGAGAGGATTTTAAGGGATAATTATTTTGTAATTATAGCAAATTGGTTGAGAGAAAAGTGGAGAGAATAAGTATTTTGTAAATATAGCAAATTGGTTGAGAGAAAAGTGGAATTGTAATTATGAGTTGCTTATCTTCTTTTCAAAACACTCATGTATAAATAAGTGGGCTCTCTCCTCATTTTAAAGGAGGAGAGGAGAAGCAAAAGAGAGAAAGTAAAGAACATAGTTAGTCTTTTCTCTTGAGATAATGAGTTAGTCATGGATTTCATCATGTTGTAATAGAGTTGATGTTTTAGATTGATTTCTCCATAATAGATTTGTTATTTTGAGTTGTTAATATAGATTTTATGTGAGCTCACATATGTTTGTCATTTGTTATTTTTTATTTATGTTATAGATGATCTTTCCTTTGTATAATCTCATGCTTTCTCAATCAGGTTCAATTTATGCAATTTCACGCTTTCATTTATGTCATGCAATTCGAATTTATGCTTTCTCAATAAGGTGTAATTTATGCAATTTCATGCTTTCATTTCTTTTATGCAATTCAATTTCAATCGCGTGTTTCTTTCCCATTAGATTAGGTTAGCTTTCTTTCATCCTACATATATTGTGCTTGCACCTCGAAGCTTACGAGCCCTGGATTGACAATTTTATGTCGAATTCATTAGCATATAAATCATTCGATAATCTAATTAGTGGATTCTTGTTCCATGCATTCATGGTTGAGCTTCGTTGGTGTCAATTGTTCTACTATCTCCAAGGTGTCAAATAATGGTGGAAAATAAGGTCGAAGGAGGTCGACATTGAACACTGTGTGAAATCCAAGGAAGGGAGGAAGGTTGAGTTCAAAATCATTGTCACCCATAGCCTTGGTGATGGTGTAAGGTCCATAACTGAGTGGACAAATCTTCTAATGAGGCCCTATAAGGCGTTATTTCTGCAAGTGCAACCAAACTTTGTCTCCCACCTGAAACTGGTGTGGCACCCGATGTTGATCATGGAACTTCTTGTACTTGTCATTGGACTTCTGTAAAATATCCTGAACTTGTTGGTAGATATGTTGGATCTGCTCAATGAACTTGGTGGCTTTATCAACTCCAGTTGGAGCATGAGACGATTCATCCTGGGGGGTCGCAAGGGGTAGTGCAACATCCATGGGACCCAATGGTTGAAATCCCAACCCCACCTGCAAGGGGTTTTGGTCGATTGAACTATGTATGGCTCTATTGTAGTTGTGTTGAACATAGGGAAGACTCTCATTCTAGGTGCGGGGGTTCCTGGAATTGTACATGTGTAAGATGTGCACAATCATATGATTGACAACCTCGGTTTGGCCATCTGTCTGGAGGTGGAAGGCAATGGACTTGGTGAGATTGGAGTCCAGAAGTGACCAAAGGATCTACTAGAATGTGTTGATGAACTGATTGTATTGATCTGATATAATGGTTTGCGGGATCCCAAAGTGTACCCACACTCGTTGAAACAAAAGCTTGGAATTGGCCTTCGTTGTGCTGCTCTTCTGCAAGAAGACAAAATTTCCATCTTGGAAAAGCGATCAACAACTACAAAAGCATAGTCATTTCCCTGCTTGGTGGACGGAAGGCCTGACATGTAGTCCATTGAGATGGATTCCCAAGGCCCATCGGGAGTAGGTAGAGGAGTGTACATGCCTTGTTTCTTAGTGGTTGGTTTGGCAATAGTGCAGGAAGTGCAGGACTAGATATACTTGTTGACATCCTATTGAAGTTTCAGCCAATAGAAATGTCGTTACAACACTACCACTGTCTTTTCCATGCCGAAGTGTCCTGCCACCCGACTGTAGTGGGATTCCCAAATCATCTTCTTTCACTCACTTGATGGAACATAGAGATGGCCTAGATGTCACATCAACCCATATTGAAGATGGAAATTAGTGAAAGTTTTGTTTGTGGATAACATCTGGTAAGTGTTGGCGAAGTCAGGATCTATCTCATAGAGATGGGGCCATCCAGAGGTCTCGTGGCCACAAGAATCTAGCATTGTGATGAGTGTCGCAACTAGAGGTCGACTAAGGAAATCAATGACTCAGTTGGTACTTCCTCTTTTATACTTGATGTTGAGGTGGAACTTCTGCAAATATGTGGACCACTTCTGATGGCGGTCATTCTACAATTTTCCTTGTGTCTGCATGACCTACAATAGCTTATGATTAGTGTGGATTATTATCTCCTTCCAAATAATGTAATGCCTCCACTAGCGGTAGGCTTGCACAATGGAGTACATTTCTTTGTCGTAAGTAGGGTACTTAAGGACGAAATCTGATAGTGTCTCACTATGATAGGCCATGGGGTGGTCATCCTGAGTGATGACTATGCCCACGACATAGTCTAAAGCATTTGTCTCGATCTCAAAGGGTTGTTGCAGGCCAGGTAATGAAATCACCGGGGCTAAGAACAAGCGCTACTTCATATCATCGAATGCTTTCTATTGGGATAAGATTCACACAAATTTTTCCTTACCACCACCCCTGGTTATTTGGTTGAGGGCCCATGCAATATGGGAGAATCCTAACATGAACCTGCAATAGAAATTGGCAAGGCCTAAGAAGCTTCGAAGCTCAGTGAGAATGGTTGGGGTTGGCCAGTCACAGATGACTTGGATCTTGGCTAGTTCAACATGCACATCAAAAATGTAGCCTAGGTACTGGACCATGTCCATGCTGAAGGAGAATTTTTGCAAGTTGCCATATAGCTTGTGCTATCGCAAAGTGTGCAAAACATGTTGAATATGTTGCAAGTGTTCTGCCCAAGTCTTGTTGTATATGAGGATGTCATCTAGATACACCACCAAAAAATAATTAGTGAAAGGACACAAGATATCGTCCATCATCCTCATGAAAGTTGTTGGGGAATTTGTTAAACCAAAGGGCACGACCAACCATTCAAAAAGACCTTCTTTTGAATTGAAGGTAGTTTTCCATACATATGTTTGTTCTATTGGGACATGATGGTATCCAGACTTCAAATCAACCTTACTGAAGTATTTTCCCCCTTGAGTTGATCAAGGAGATCGTCGATTTAGGGAATCATGTACAGGTTCTTGAGTGTGATTTTATTTAGAGCCCGATAATCAATGTAGAGTCGTCAAGTCCCATATTTCTTTTGCACCAACATGATTGGGCTTCCACAAGGTGATGAGATGGGTCGTATTTTCCCCTTGTGGAGAAATTCTTATATTTGATGCTTGATCTCCTCATTTTATAGCAGAGAATAGAGATAGACTGTCCCATTGGGCAGCAGTGCGTTGGGGCTCAGATCGATGGGATGTTTGACCTGACAGTGAATAGGTACCCCAGTAGGTAATGAGAAGATGTCTTTGTATTCTTCCACGACCTTATCCACTTGCTTCTATTGCATTGAGAGGTCGTTCATGGAGGCCATCACTGTGGCTGCCACCTTTCGCTCACTCTGAGAGTGAATCATGAAGAAGACAAACTTCCTGGTCTGATAAATGACCTTCCTGCATTTCTTGGAAGAGATCAAGGAAATAGCACTAGGTGGGACTACCTCGGGTATCCTATAAAATTTCATGTTCAAAGTAATAATAACATTGTGAGGCCTAGACTCATATACAACATGGAGTTTCCATAAATAAGGTTGTCCAAAAATAAAATCACAAAATTTAAGGGGAGAAACATCACACAATACCTCATCTTTGAATGGCTTGATGTCGTACGACAGGTGACACCATTGGCTGACGTGAAGATCACTTCCTTGATGGATCCATTAGATGGTGTAGGGTTTTGGGTGTGGCATTGTCAACATGGCTAGTTGCTTGATGACCTATGCTAATTTGAGGTTATTCTGGCTATCGCTATCAATGATGAAGTGTAGTGGAGTGCCTTTCACCCACATCTATGAATGAAATAGGCGCTTCCATTCCTCTTGCTCATCGGGTTTGTCGGGATGGATCTTGGGGGTAGAAACGATGGTGTTGGGTTCCATGTCAATGATCTATCTCCCCTTTTCCGGTTCTAACTTAGAGTCGAAACCCCCATCTAATTCATAGGATTTTACCTCAGTCACTAATGAAGTCTTTGAGCAACAATCAACAATTTTATACGAGGGGATCTTATGGAAGTCACACCACTTCCCGGTATCTTTCTTTGTCTTCCCATTGTCCTTCTTTGCTTGAAACTTGGATTGGTTGTCCTGAGGTTTCCCACATTTTCTTTGTCCTTTGTTCTGCGGGTTGGGGCTTCTCTTGACCTGCTTCTGCTATGAGGGATTCCCAGACCAAACTATTGCGTCTTTTGTTTAAGCATTTGCTCGATTTTGATGACATATCGATAGGCCTCACCCAAGGATGAGATGTACAAAATCTCCATTTCCATATGGATGTATCTATGAGGACCACCGCAGTACTTGAGCACCAAATGTCGATCAAAATATTTGATACCCAACTTGGTGCGCAAGGTATGGAAGACAATGGTGAACTCTGGCACTGTTTGGTCTATTTCCTGTCGCAGTGTGGTCCAACTTGTATACAAGTCATCATAACTCCTAACATGGTAGTATTGTTCCTTAGTAGCATCTCTGAAGGAACCCCAAGTGGGTGAAAATGCAAATAATGTGGATCCTTTTACTTCCTTTTTCTCACATAAAGTCTCCCAACAATCTTTGACATGGGGGATGACCTTGAGGAGCACAAATGTAATATTTTCCTTATTGGAAAAGTTATGGACGGAAAAATACCCTTCTATAAGGTATGACCAGTTATCTATGACATACGAATATATTTGACCTTAAAATATAAGAATATAAAAATTGATATGTACCTTGAAGGGGGGAGCGCCTCTACTTGAGGTGGATGTGTTGCTTGTCGGCAAACATCGAAGGATTTGTACAAAGTTGTCCATATCTCATTCATTTTTCGCTCAAGGGATTCCTTGAGAAAAATTTTGAAAGGATCTCATATCTCGTCGTATTTATTTTTCCCCTCCATGGATGACTTCTTTGGCGTGTGAGAGTTGATTTCCTCAAGAGAAACAAGCTCGAGACACAACACTCTATACCCTGACCACATCGGGCACATGTATTAAAAAACGACAAGGAGCAGACTGCTCTGATACCACTGATCTGGATTTATGAGTGGAACGAAATGAAACCATAGATTTATAATATTAACATAGAGACACAGTGAAAAATAACAAAGATACAATAAAACTTGACTTCTATTAAATAAGAAATCTGTTGAAAACTCTAAAATGCAGACTGAAAACAAGCTTGCTAGAATGGTGGCAACTTATCTTTGAGAAGAGATGTGATTGCTACGCTCAGTCGCAAGAAGATGAGTACAATGAACCTCTGAAATCCTATTTATAATAAACATGAATCCCAAAACCATAGACATCCAAAAACCTAACCCTAGGAGATGAAGCACCAAAAGTCATTTGGGCCCTGTTGGGGTAAGTTATTACATCAACTTCTCGGGGTCATAATTTTTTCATACGATCTCCATTTAGGGCACACGATAGCTCGTTGGAAAGGTATTGATGAGGAGATTCATTTAGTGGGGTCAATGAGAGCCTATTGATAACATTGAGGTTCCCTATCATGAAAAAACGTTGTTTCGACCCTCAAAATGGCCCCAAAAGTTTGGGAACCGAAAAACTGCTAAAAATAGTAAGTTGTCAAAAAAACTATTTTGAGCCAGTGGGAAAAGGTGGGTGGCCACTGAGATCCTCCAAGATCAGAACTGCTGCAAGTATGTGGACTAATTTTTATGTTGGTCATTCTGCAATTTTCCTTGTGTTTGCATGAACTACAAAGGCTGGTGATCAATGTGGATGAAAGTCTCCTTCCTGAAAATGTAGTGCTTACATTATCGGTAGGATTGTACAATGGAATACATTTCTTTGTCATAGGTGGGGTACTTACGGATGGAATCTAATAGCGTCTCACTATGATATGCCACTAGATGACTATGTTGAGTGAGAATTGTGCCCACGACATAATCTGAGGCATTGGTCTCAATCTCAAATGATTGTTGCAGATTAGGTAAGGAGAGTACTAGAGCTGAGCACAAGGAATTTTTTAGATCATTGAACGCTTGCTATTGTGACTTCCCTGACATAAAATTTTCCTTGCCACCACCCTTGGTCACTTTCTTGAGGGTGTTATAACCCTAAATTGCACCTGACATGCATACCTGGCATCAGGCCAGCTAACTTTCTATCGTTGCCAAGCCATCACTGAACAATATCTTCTAAAAATCATTGTTTTGAAGGTATACGTGCCCTGCACCACTACTGCCCGCGTAGACACGCTTGCTGACCCACTACAGCCCGCGTACAGTCACAGAATATCGCAAAAAATGAAAATTGCATAGGATACTAGTTTCTAGGCCGCTACTTAACCGTTTGACTTCCCAGAGCCAGTCACCCCAACCGTTACCATCCCATTTGGCCTATAAAAGAAGGGGTTGGGGTCCTATTTCAACAAGAAGCATGAGATCATAGAAATTCTTCCCATTTCCCCCCTTTGCCCCATTTGTTTGCAGCCACATTGTGAGTTTGAGCCAGAATTCCCTTTTCCTCCATTGTAAGTCATTTCCATTTCCCTAGAGAGAACTGAAGAGGAGAAGGATACGTGGAAGCAGTTGGTGCATTGTGAAGAGGAGCCCAGGACCAAGCTTGAGGAGCAGTGTCGGTCTCATATTGTAAGTGACTTTTGTGATATTAATATAAAGAAGTACTTTTTCCGTCCTGCCAAATGACATCTTAAACTTATATGATTTGTTTACATTTCTTTTTTATGATGTCAAACCCACTAATCCATATGTAGATTGCATGATTGTAGTTTCTTGTTTGTATTTTGGTGAATGCAGGTCAGCCTTGGGAGGAGACTTGCAGTCAGGAAACAACTAAGCGCAAAGGGATCGACACCAAACGTGGATTTTAAGGTATGCCTATCAGATCCCTATACCTTGTCTTTTATGTATGATTGTGGGGTAATGTCGAGATAGTTGATAAAAAGTAGGAGACTTTAGACAATTAGATCTGCCTACATTTTAGAACCCTGGTGTAGTCCGTAGAGGGGTTTTCCCTCTATAGCAGAATTGGCGACCGTACTGGGGATGCCTCTAGGGTCTTTGGGGATATTTCTTTTTGGGTACTTTGAATCAGTTTATTCACTATTTTCTGAGTTTCTGTAAGCTTCTGTGTCTTTAAGGGATTCTCGTTTTCCAGACCAGTACTCCCTGCCTGTGCTAGACTGTTGGTTTTCATTTTTTTGAGGAGTTACAGAGGTGTACGCGGCCTGCAATGGACCTGCACGTGTGTATATGTGCCCTGCCCTTGAACAGCCTGTGTACATACGCGTGCTTTTGAAGTATCAATAGTGTGCCTATTGAGAAATTATTATAAAAAAAAAAGAGGCAATCATCCTCTTCCCTGTCAGGAGTCACAATTCTCAGGGGTTTTTTTGATTTAGTCCTGGTCTCTGTTATAGCAGTTTATAGCCTAGGTATGACTTCATTATAGATTTTTCTTATCAAAAGATTTCTTGTGTTTTCTTTGATAGGGTTTTTAGACAAGTTGGTGAGTCTGCCTTGATATGCCTGTTTGGTATTGTCAGTGACTCCCGACGATCTACGATTGGGCCTGAATTCATTTTTTGGTGTTGAATTGTCGTCATTTTTCCCTTTTTTGCTTTAGAAGAAAAGAAAAGAATTTGTTTTCAAATTTCTTGTTTTGAAGCATAAAAATATATATATATTTCCTTTCTTTGTTTGGTAAAGTACTTTAGGTTAGTTTCTTCATTTACCGAGGAAAAAGAAAGTTTTCTTAAGTTCTTTACTTTAATGCTTAGGACATTAATTAGCTCGTAGTCGAGCGAAATCGTGTTTTAAGTTTTTCTTTTCAAAGATCTGAGAAAAGTAGTTACGAAAAGTTTGGTTAAAGAGTTTAAATTGGCAAATCTTTATTTGTGAAGAAAGAAGTTCTTTTGTTTCCAGTATCATCTTATGCTCTCCTCTTTCGTCTCTTAAAAAAAAAAACATCACTAGTTTCATTTTCTTTCCTCTTGACTTAAGACAACCACTAAAATTAATACTTTATTAAAAGTTATTAGACTTTGTGTTTATGGATAAATTCGTGAGTGCGGACACAGACCAATCTCCCCAGATCCACCTGGATCTGGAACAAACCGTGACAGAATACTACTCTTTCCCTAGATCTAACTATTGAACGAACTAAGAGAAATGGATAGTGTTCATACCTTATAAACGCTCTCCTTTAATCTCTGTTGTTCTTTTCTCTGCTCCGATGCTCTTGTGTCATTTAATCACAACAACACAAACCAATCACAACAAAGGCATTAATATATTCAATACTTAGTCTATACATGTGATCAAGGAATCATGTAATAAGATGACATCATCATTATGGGAAAGGGACATATTCATGTATTGCATTAA
>JZKD02S2109336.1:223793-238147 GCA_000966675.3 Picea glauca
GATTTTGAGAAAATGATAAATGTAACCTTCTTCTGGAAAATGTTCTTAATGAAGAGTTTGATCTTCCATTATCATGACATAATCGTAGTATCATTTCGATAACCAAAAATGTGGAGGGTCCATCAATTTAGTCTAGGCTAGAGCCTTGATTTAGGATTGGAGAGGAAACTCTTCAAGGCTACAAAAACAAACATAAGAGTCTGTTCTAGGGAGTGCTTGAAAGTCCAGTAACCGTGAAAGTTATTCGGGACCCCCCTCTAACACAATGGATAAACATGAGGTTGCGTAAAGAAAGGTAGCGGAGATAACCCCTCCAAAGCCAGACCAAGCATAGTGGGGAATGCATATAGAGGGCTTATCTTGGGATTTCATTGATCGCATTTTCGACGGAGCTTCGTGGGTATTGAATATGTTCGAGGTCCTTAGTCATCTTCTGGGACACTTTCTTTTGATACCCTTGGTAGGTTGGCTTGATACCCTGCTCATTGTGGTCCACCCGACTGTCGAATGTACCTGCCTAGTGATTATTCGCGCGCTGGCAACCTAGTTTCCTTTATCTTAGTGACTTACACAAGTGACTGTGGGGGTATACCGCGGTACCTAGGGTAGACATTAGACCACACTTTGCAGAGTATACCCGGAGGGTGCCTCGACATGCATGATGTCTTTGGCATGTTGGAAGGCCATTGGCCAACCCATTTTTTCCCTGTCGCCTACTCTTCTTACCTCTTTCAATGGTCGGTCATTCCGACCACATGGAATCATCCCCTATTTTCTCATGTAGTTGGGGGGAAGACCGTGTGCGTCGAGGTTGAAGTGGTCGATGCGTCTCTTGACTACAATATTTTGTTAGGAAGGATTTGGACCTACGTTATGCAAGCAGTGGTCGCAACAGTTTTCCAGGTCTTGTTGTTTCCACACGAGGGTCGGATCGTGTCCATTGATCAATTATCCTTCTCCTGCCCTGACCCTTCATCGGGGGTATCCACGGTCCCGAAAATTGATAACCCTCAACCTGACATCATCAATGTAGGGGTTGGTTTGTGCCCACCTTTGATGGGTACTTTCGATTACCTGCCTCCGACCGACAATGTCCACTGCATATCGGTTGTCCCTGACTAGCCTAGAGCTGAAATATTTCAAATCTCGTCATTTCACATGACTTACTTTAAGGATCCATGGAATTTTCCTTCCCCATCAGCTACGATGGAAGGGATAGGGCACCATGGCATAGCCATGCCTTTGTCCACAGCAGAATTTGTGTACTCTATAGTCCAACAATATTCCATTGACCCCGATCTGACTCGCACATAGGAGTTAGATCCGGTTTTAGAGCCTACATGGGCTCAATGTTCCCTTTCCGATACTAATTCTTTATACTTAGTCTTTCCCTCAGACAAGGTGATTATTGAGGCAATGACTAGTCCGGACAGACCCTGGGATGATCTTCATCACAGATCTTACCTCCTCCCAGAGTTAAGAAGAATTGAAGCAGGTGAATTCACCCTGACTATGACTGGAGATAAGGCTTGTCCTATCAATCCTTTAGCTACGCATGTTGTTTACGCTGAAGGAAATAATCAACCATTTCTCAAGCGATACCTATTGATATCTCCAGAATCCATGGCGTCGTGGAGAATATATTCATCGGAGCGGACTTCTCCCCTGAGGAGATTCGAATATACATAGATTTATTTAAAGAATTATGCGACGTGTTTGCCTAGTATTACGAGGGTTAACTCCCAAAATGAAACCGTCCTTTCGGCTGATTTTTGGTTGGATATCATAGCTTTAGGTAGTATCTTCAAGTCATTTTTGAGTTTTGACAGCTGAGGAAATTTTTGATTTTTGGTGTGTCTCAGAAAATAATTGACCCATAAAGTCTTCTCTTTCAAAATTGTAATTTTTTACTTTCCACAGCTAACGTGTTTGAAAAAGGTTCATTGTGCGATGTAGAAAGTGTTCACTTTCAACAGCTAAAGAGATCGTTTCATCAGTTGGCGCGCTGTTGAAAGTGTCAAATCTTAAAAGGTTTTTAAAATCAGTTTTCGGGTGGCGCGCAATCAAAGGTACATACTTTCAACAGTTAAGGAGGGTCTTCTACAAAGTGGAACGTTGTTGAAAGTACTTACTTTCAGCAGCTAACAGGGGTTTCTTCGCAGAGTCGCGCGCTGGTGAAAGTGTCAAGCGAGCGTCTGGCCGAGGCGTTCTCCACGGGTTGTTGCTGCTAGAAGCAGGAATCACGTGTTGATATCCACGTATGAAAAAAAATGATGGTGTGATCACCCCCATGTCAGAGAAAATATAGGGCATGCGCTAATAGGAGTGGGCAATCATGGAAACTAAATCGTGCATGTCAGATGTGACTAGAATTCCAGGTCGTTCTAGAAACCACACTCAACATTCATCACAGTCAGAATGGAAAGTTTGTGTTTGGAAATGCAGGTACAGAGGAGGTACCGCCGACCTGACACCATCAAATCAAACAGAGGTCTCGCATCACAAACCATTTGCAAAACACTGTCAAAGTTTTCATTTAATTCAAAACAGAGCCGAAGCCCAGACTGCTTTCAACAACATAGAACCTCAGCTCGACTAGGCGGTTATAGGGTTTATATTGGTCAAGTGTTTGAGCTCCAAGATGGCGAGAAAACACGGTGGCGTTTTACTTAAACGAGAATAGGATAGTTAATCATTTCTGGAATCACATCCCGAGGTTCAGAGGCATTTTTCAAATGCGGGTTGCATGGAATTCGCAGAAAGGTTACAAGTTGGGTCTCACCAGGCCACTGTTGAAGCCTTCGCCAAGACATTTGATGGCAACAAAGATCGCGTTGGCTCTGTAGAAATCAAGGTGGATGAGGCTGTCATTGCTACAGCTACAGGATTGCCCAGAACCGGTCAAAAATGGTTTAAGACCACCGCTCCTAAGGATCTGGATTACAGGGTTTATTTGAAGGATGGGTACAAACACAAAGCGTGGACAAAAGGTATGCTCGTTTCATATCTGGATGAAGAGTGGCAGCATTTATTCAAAGGCATTCAACTATACATTACCTCATAAGGAAGATACGACAAATTGATGATGTACCATTTTAAACTGATGGATCATTTTACAGGCAAAACCCCCATCAATTTGCCTTACTTCTTATACCACAGTTTGATTAAAGTCTGCAATAGAATTAGAGCTCAACCTTTGAGCATTAAATYRACTCTYTGTCACCTAGGCCTCATYAAATTGATTCTTCTGCAAGAATTAAAGCAACAAGGAAGRAGYTGGGAGCACTTCCTGTTYTGGGARGGCTTTGAAACCYAGAACCAGAMYGCAAAYGAAYARATGGMAGGTGYARGWAAGCAATYCTCTCCTCAGRGHAGCTCAAGAAGAAGAAGGGCCTTGTCAGRACCTTCAGAGGACARRGYATCTARATTGAARYCTCAYAGTTTGAAWAKGAAATTGAATTTYGAGCAKACTAYAGAGCAGWCTATACARTAGGRTTCRGGACACCCTACACAACAGAGTACAGGGAAGAACATCCTCAATTTACCTTACTCAGATTCAGAATCTGAGCAGAAAGATCAGTGCCCTGCCATCAAGAGCTCTGAGCAATCAACAGAATGTGCTCAAAACTATGAAACATTAAAACATACAGAGCAGGGAGAATCATCAAAAAAACCCGATCAAATAAAGCCCATAGAATCAAGCACCTCAAGGAGGTAATTGCTCAACAGGAAGTTCTAGAGCGGGTAATTAAGGACAGGTATAAAAAATTATCTGATAACTTTGCAAACACAAATGCAGTGTTTGAAAGATTAGCCAAGGAGAGCGTTAAAGAGAAAAAGAGGAAGGAAAATCTCATTAAAAACTACAGCAGATTAAGATTGCTTGCCCGACACCTCAAGAAGCGGATCAGGGGATTGAAACAAAAGCTGAAACAAAGGTCTCATCCAGACCTGAAAGTTCTTGCTCAGGTGGCAATCAATATGCAAGGTGAGAAGTCAGATGTTAATTGATTTTGGTTTGAAGTAAATTTTGAAGGCGAAAGCTCTTTTTTGTGCACTATCGGGACTTTCAACAACGCCAGGCTACTATTTCATTACCCGTTAGCTGTGGAAAGCGATAGCTTTCAACAGCTAACCCGTGAAAGTTTCAAACGGTTGCGCTGTTGAAAGCTGGGCAAGCAGATTTTGAGGACGAAATCGCAACAGTTTATTTCCAACTTGTTTTGAAGATATGCCAACGTATCAATGGATCATTAAATTGCATGCAAGAAGTTCAACCTCGGGTATTCGAGGAATTTTGGATATACTTTCAAAACCATATCCTAAAACTCAGCCATAAATATTGGGAAATGGAACAGTCACGCACAGCTGTCATGTTGCTTCACTACGTTGCAGATGCTGGAAGCTGGAGGAAGCAAATGGTGATTTTTTGTATGCTGAAGACAATTCGAACACTCAGTTCTGTTACTGAAGGCTTCAATTTCATAGTTGTTTAAGTAGAATAGAAGTGTTTTTATTAAATGACAGATCCATGTTTTTAGGATCTGTGTAACCATTTGTAAAGGCTATAAATTCCTGTTTTGATATCAAACGAGGGTTCGATTCTGGATAGAGAAATACTCTTTTTGTACTCAGACTTTCTATGTTAATACAGACCACAGGTTCCTTTCAATTTTGATTGTCAGCTTTCCATCTCTCTTCTGCATTATTATCTGCGTTGTCAAGCTTTGAATGGCTGTTATCCCATTGTTTAGCTCATAACCTGATAATAAGTCTCTTGATTGTCTCTTAGACCCTGCTTTGCACTGGTTTAGTTACAATTTGTTCTCCACCCACTTTAAAGCTACCTACTGATTAATCAATCTTTGAGAGCACTGTCTATTTGTTTATCATTTTCATGTTTGAATGCTATAAGCTGTATTGAGTTGTCCCATTGATCCACATTTACAAAATACAAAAACATTCATTTCTTAAGTTACCAAGCACCTTTGGTCTGCAACCACAAAGGGTTTCTTGGAGTGATAACAAATTGGCGTCGTTGCCGGGGAGAAGAGATCGAAGCTCAACTTCTCTAGGAGACGACATAGATCCAGCTTTGATGATAGACAAAGCTTGGACATCACTTGGTTGTACATTTTCTATCTGGTGACTCCATTGACGAAGTGGCTCCCAAAAGAGCTCACACCAGGGAAAACCCAGAAGGCCCATTGACATCAGTTTCTGATCCAGAAAAAATCATCAGCAAGGGCAAAGAATTGCACATATAGGCCTCCGTATCTGCAGCTGCAATTGATTTAGGTATTCCAATTGATTCCCATATTTCTATATCCGAAAAATATTTTGAAACCCCTACTGAAATTCAAAATTCTAAAGAAATAAATAGTCCATCTCAAGCTGCTAGGGTAGGAGAACCATCTTTTTCTTCCAATATCACTGATTCTACCCTTGAGATTGAAATTTCATCGCATCCAAAAGAACATTCCTCGTCATCTTCTTTAAATTCATCACCTAGTAAATCTTCAAAGAGTGTTCTGCATACTTATACAAATTTGCCTGTCCTTGAGGAAATTCTCCAAGATTTATCCTCTAAGGGTGAAGAAAACCTAGCTTCATTGCTCAACCAGTTTTATAAAGCTTCCTATTTCTCATCAACTTCTGAAACTGTTGTTCAGAGTGAAGTGAGACAGTCATTCACTTCCAACTTAGGTAATTTATCTCCTCCATCATCTCCTCCGAATTACCTATCCCCTCCATTGTCTCCTACAAGCTCCTCATCTACATCTATCACTAAGGTCATCATGGCTGCCCCTATGACCAGAATGGAACAAATCTTGGCAAACATATATGCTCCTCTTGTCTTGCCAAACCCCTTATCCGCCATGCCAACTGGTGATTACCAGAAATACATGCCGAAATTTACAGGAGCAGGGGAATACACAACGGAAGAACACATTGAGGCATTTTATGCTTATGCAGAAAACATAAATATCTCTGAGGAGGATGTTTGGACTAGAGTCTTCATCCAGAGCCTGGATGGCCAAGATCGGAAATGGTTCAAGGAGTTGCCAGCCAATTCTATCACTGGCATTGAACAACTGGATGCAGCATTCTTGAAACATTGGGGAGAGAGAAGAGACCTATTGTATTACATTACGGAATTTGGAAATCTGAAGAGAGGAGATGGAGAATCAGTTTCAGACTTTATTAAAAGATTCAACAAAATGTTTGGTAAGATCCCTGCAGAGATCAAACCGAGTGATGCATCAGCGAAAATCACGTTTTTTGCGGCCTTTGATGCAGAGTTCTATCTTATCCTTAGAGAAAGACGGTCAGCTACACTTGCTTTAATGCAAGATGTTGCTCTTGAAGTTGAATCAAACATCACAGCCTCTCAGAAGCTCAAAGGGAGGGCTGAAAAGAAGAAATCTGTTGTCGAGTCTTCTTCCTCTTCTAACAGTCAGATGGAAAAAATGGCTAAAATGTTGGACAGCCTAACATCAGAAATGTCAAAGCTAAAAGTCCAAAACCAGCCACCAGCAAAAGCAAAAGATTCAAATACTTTTGCCCCGAGAAATCCAAATGCCTTTCCCTATAGAAGAAAAAATCCACAAACTCAGATTTTGCAAAGAGATAGAAATTCTAATGAAGATCAGAGGATAAAAGTCCCTCTGCAGAATGTAATCATGGACGAAGACAATGGCGAAGGTCAAGAGGATGGTGAAGGCGACATTCATTGTGTTGGGGATGAGATAGGGACATCTTATCTTACACAACAGGATTATGAGCAATCTTTAATGACTGAACAAGAAGAAGATGATCTCCTCAGTGATGGTATCTTTACAGCAGAGGATAAGAACAGATACAACCTTCGATCTAAATCTAAAGCTGCTCAAGCAGATGCATCAGCTTCTCCTGCAGAGACTCCTGCTCCTGTCAAACAAAAAGACCATTCATCAGAAGATCAGCTAGCAAAGCCTTCGAAGGAGAAAACACCAGCCTCTCCCAAGAAGATTGATGCCCCTATCAGTCAGCAAACTCCAGAAAGGCAGCCTCCTGTTGAACAGCAGAAGAATCAAGAAGCCTCTTCCAGTCAGGTAAAAATTTATGACAAAACTGCTGATAAGGCTCCTTATTATTTTAATTTCGAGGCTGAATTACAAAAGATCAAGATTCCAATTCCTCTTGTTGAACTAATGAAAAATGAGATGTTTAAAAGAGACATCCTAAAAACTTTAGATCCTCAGTCAGTGTCTCGATCTGCTGATATCCTCAACATTTATGATGACAAACCTACCATCACTCTGGGTCAAATGGTAGAAGACAGGGATGGAAGTTGTCCTCCCTTCTACATCTCGTTGAATATTCATGAAAAAATGTTGCACAATTGTTTGTTGGACTCCGGTGCTTCACACAACTTGATGCCCAAAGCTGTCATGGATGAGCTTGGATTGGAAATCACCAAGTCTTATCATGACCTTTTCTCCTTTGACTCTCGAAAAGTCAAATGCCTTGGGATGATCAAGGATCTGGCTATAACCTTGACCCAAGCATCAATGAAGACGATGGTGATGGACATAGTGGTAGCTGACATACCTCTAAAATTTGGATGTCTTCTATCAAGATCATGGATGAAGAGGCTAGGTGGCACCCTCCAAATGGATCTTTCCTATGCAACTATCCCTGTTTTTGGAGGGGTGAATAGAAGACTTTACAGGGAGTCTCAGTTAGCATATGTGATCAGTGATGAGAAGAACCCATCTAACCATCCTATTTATGCAGTTGACACAGATATGGGATCTTGCATCTTGCAATTTAATGACTCACTGTCTGATACATTGCTGCTCAGAAAACCATCAAATCAGATCACAGTTCAGCCCACAGAGATAGCAGAGGATGATCTCTGGACCATGTTTTTTTACGGTGCTTGCACCAAAGAGTCAGCTGGAGCAGGAGTGGTATTCATTTCTCCCTCAAAGAAAACTTCTCACCTATCTTTCAAACTTGATTTTAAGGTGACAAATAATATCGCTGAGTATGAAGCATTGCTTTTGGGGCTGAACGCAGCAAAGGAAAAGGGTATTAAAAAATTGCAGGTGTTTGGTGATGCAGATTTGATCATTCAGCAAGTAAATAAATCTTTTCAAGCCAAGCATGTAAGGTTGAAGGCATACAGGGATGAAGTGTTGGAGGCAATTAAAAATTTTGCAGAATTCAAAATTACTTTTGTACCTAGATCCATGAATGAATTGGATGATTCATTGGCTGTGTCTGCTTGTGCATTTATTCCACCTTTGCCTCACAAATTGTCATATGAAATTCAAGTCAGATGTAGGCCCTCCCTCCCTGACAATGTGAAATTTTGGAAATTTTTTGAAGACGATGTTGAACTCACCCGATTCCTGGCTGTGATAGATGAGTTTGCAGATCTGCAGATTGATCAGGAGAACGAACATGATGATGAAGTTGAGCAGCCAAAGCTCAAGAGGAAAATTGCAGCTCACGAGATAGTTCAGCTGTCCACCAACAGAATTCCTAAAGGCTTGGTCCCATTGGAAAGGCTGTTCGATAACAACGATGTGGCTGTCAAATTGCAAAGTGCAGAAAAGGAATCAGATGTCTTCCAGTATAATGTGGCCAGTGAGCAAGATCCCAAACATGTCAACTTGGCATCACATTTGACTGAGAAACAAAAGGCTGATTATGGAGAACTGCTGAAGGAATTTGCGGACATTTTTGCCTGGCAATATGATGATTTAAAGACTTTTGATACTGAAGTGATTCAACATAAAATTCCGTTGAATAAAGATACCAAACCATTCAAATAGAAGCTAAGGTCGTTCAATCCTTTGCTGCTGCCCACAATGGAGAAAGAAATCAAGAAACTGTTGGACGCTCACATCATCATTCCTCTCAGGTATTCAGAGTGGATTGCGAATCTTGTGCCAGTCAGGAAGAAGAACGGAGAAATCAGACTCTGCGTTGACTTCAGAAATCTGAACAAATGCTCTAGAAAAGACAATTACCCTCTGCCTAAGATGGAGCATATGTTGCAGAAGGTGTCAGGATCGAAGGTAATGTCTTTTATTGATGGGTTTTCCGGATACAACCAGATTGTTGTTCATCCGGAAGACAAAGAAAAAACTGCCTTTACCACTCCATGGGGCACGTTTATGTATGAGAAGATGCCCTTTGGATTAATGAATGCGGGGGCGACATTCCAAAGGGCAATGGACATTTCTTTCATTGGCGAGAAAGATAAATTTGTCTTAATTTATCTTGACGACATCACTGTGTTCTCAAGCAGCCACGAGCTTCATTTGCAGCATTTGAGGAGGACATTTCTGAAATGTCGAAGCTATGGCATTTCTCTTAACCCCAAAAAGTCTAATTTTGCACTTAAGGAGGGAAAACTACTTGGGCATATTGTTTCAGCCGATGGGGTTAAGATTGATCCAAAGAGGATAGAAGAAATAAAAAATTTATCTCTTCCTCGATCAAAGAAAGACATTCAGTCTTTTCTTGGGACTATTAATTTTGTCAGAAGATTCATAGTGAATTTTTCCGAGCTCACAAAGCATATCACTGCTATGTTGAGGAAAGACTCTGAGATAAAGTGGACTGAAGTAGCCAGGCAATCATTCAATGAAATCAAGGAGGCCATCACAACAGCTCCTGTATTGATCAGCCCAGATTTCTCCAAGGTATTTTATATCTTTTCATTCGCTTCCAATGACACGATCGCTGCGGTACTTTTGAAGAAGAATGTTGATGACCAAGAATAGCCGGTTGCTTTATTTAGTAAGGTCTTGAGGGATGCAGAGGTAAAGTATGAGTTGCTGGAAAAACAAGCCTATGCACTTGTCAAGTCACTGAAGGCTTTCAGGGTCTACATTCTTCAAGCAAAGGTAATTGCTTTTGTTCCTTCCAGTTCAGTCAAAGACGTTCTTGTTCAACCTGACATTGATGGCAAAAGAGTAAGTGGATAGCCAGGCTGATTAAGTTCGATGTCGAAATTAAACCAGCAAAGCTTATTAAAGGTCAGGGTCTCGCCAAACTCGTGGCAGAAGAGAATTGCAAGCTGCTTGACATAAATCTGATGAGTATCGATGCAGAAAACGTTCCGTCTTCAGAGAATAGAGAAGGTGAGGGCATGCAAGTTTCATCTCATCTAGCTGAGTGCAAATGGTACAGCGATATCGTTCAGTTTTTGCAGACTTTATCAGTCCCATCATATTTGACAAAGACTCAGAGAAGGGCTTTAAAACTCAGGGCTGTAAATTTTTGCATCAACGATAATCTGTTGTTTTGGAAAAATCCCATTGGTTTGTTGTTGAGATGTGTAACTCAAGAGGAGGCAGCTAAAGTCATGTGTGAATTTCACAATAGTGAATGCAGAGGGCATCACTATTGGAAAACCACGGCACACAAAATCTTGAGATCGGGTCACTATTGGCCATCATTATTTTTAGATGTATATGAATTTGTGAAAACGTGTGACAAATGTCAGAGATTTGAAGGCAAGAAACAACTGAAGTCACTTCCTCTCAAACCTATAGTGGTCACAGGGCCTTTCCAGTAGTGGGGCCTGGACTTTATAGGTGAGATCCATCCGCCTTCTAGTGGACAGCATCGGTGGATTCTGGTTGCCACCGATTACTTTACAAAGTGGATTGAGGCTATTCCCACACGGAACGCCAATCACACTGTCATCATAAACTTTCTGCAGGAGAATATATTCGCCAGATTTGGCTGTCCTAAAAGATTGGTCGCTGATAATGCCGCTGCATTCAAAGATAAACACCTGGTGAAATTGTGTGAAGAGTTGGGGATTCAGCTGGTACATTCCACAGCCTACTATCCGCAAGGGAATGGTCTAGCCGAGTCATCAAACAAGAGCTTAGTCAGAATCATAGAGAAGTTGCTTGAACAGAATGCCAGAGGTTGGGATTCCAAGTTAAAGTTTGCATTGTGGGCTGACAGGGTAACATGCAAAAAATCAATTGGTACATCTCCTTTCAAGCTGGTATATGGTACTGAGGCCATATTTCCTGTTCAGCTTGCATTACCAGTTGCAAAATTCTTACAGGAAACTGATGAGGAACCAAATGATCTGACTAGGAGGATTCATGAGTTGGTACAGCTGCAACAAGATAGAGAGCAGCTCTTAGAAAAATCCGAATTGCATCAGGAAACGATCAAGCGAAATTTCGACAAGAAAGTCAAATCAGATGTTTTCAAAACAGGGGATATGGTCTTAAAGTGGGATGCAGCAAGGCAGGAGAAAGGGAAGCACGGAAAATTTGAGGCTCTTTGGACCGGTCCTTTTGTCATAACGGAGGTGCAGCAGAACAACACCTTCGTTCTTCAAACTCTTTCAGGCGAGCCAGTTTCAGGGGGCCCTTTCAACGGGTGCTTCCTGAAGATCTATTTCTCATAAGGCTTTTCGTGAAGCCAGGTTCTTTTTTGTACATATTTCTTTTTCAGTTCTGTTTTCTTTACTTTTGTCATTCAAATAACTCCATGCCCAATGGTACTAACAACTATTTTTCAGATTGAAATAAGGCTACTGAGTCTAGCTAGGTTCTTGGTCACCTCACGGGGAGATGCCCATCCCAGTTGGAGCCAAATGTTAACTCCCAAAATGAAACCGTCCTTTCGGCTGAGTTTTGGTTGGATAACATAGCTTTAGGTAGTATCTTCAAGTTATTTTTGAGTTTTGACAGCTGAGGAAATTTTTGATTTTTGGTGTGTCTCAGAAAATAATTGACCCATAAAGTCTTCTCTTTCAAAATTGTAATTTTTTACTTTCCATAGCTAACGTGTTTGCAAAAGGTTCATTGTGCGCTGTAGAAAGTGTTCACTTTCAACAGCTAAAGAGATCAATTCATCAGTTGGCGTGCTGTTGAAAGTGTCAAATCTTAAAAGGTTTTTAAAATCAGTTTTCGGGTGGCGCGCAATCAAAGGTACATACTTTCAACAGTTAAGGAGGGTCTTCTACAAAGTGGCGCGCTGTTGAAAGTACTTACTTTCAGCAGCTAACAGGGGTTTCTTTGCAGAGTCGCGCGCTGGTGAAAGTGTCAAGTGAGCGTTTGGCCGAGGCGTTCTCCACGGGTTGTTGCTGCTCGAAGAGGGAACCACATGCTGATATCCACGTATGAAAAACAATGATGGTGTGATCACCCCCACGTCAGAGCAAATCTAGGGCATGCGCTAATAGGAGTGGGCAATCATGAAAACTAAATCGTGCATGTCAGATGTGACTGGAATTCCAGGTCGTTCCAGAAACCACACTCAACGTTCATCACAGTCGGAATGGCAAGTTCGTGTTTGGAAATGCAGGTACAGAGGAGGTACCGCTGACCTGACACCATCAAATCAAACAGAGGTCTCGGATCACAAACCGTTTGCAAAACACTGTCAAAGTTTTCATTTAATTCAAAACAGAGCCGAAGCCCGGACTGCTTTCAACATCATAGAACCTCAGCTCGACTAGGCGGTTACAGGGTTTATATTGGTCAAGTGTTTGAGCTCCAAGATGGTGAGAAAACGCGGTGGCATTTTACTTAAACGAGAATTGGATAGTTTATCCTTTCTGGAATCACATCCCGAGGTTCAGAGGCGTTTTTCAAATGCGGGTTGCATGGAATTCGCAAAAAGGTTACAAGTTGGGTCTCACTAGGCCACTGCTGAAGCCTTCGCCAAGAAATTTGATGGCAACAAAGCTCGCGTTGGCTCTATAGAAATCAAGGTGGATGAGGTTGTCATTGCTGCAGCTACAGGATTGCCCAGAACCGGTCAAAAATGGTTTAAGACCACCGCTCCTAAGGATCTGGATTACAGGTTTTATTTGAAGGATGGGTACAAACACAAAGCGTGGACAAAAGGTATGCTCATTTCATATCTGGATGAAGAGTGGCAACATTTATTCAAAGGCATTCAACTATACATTACCTCAGAAGGAAGATACGACAAATTGATGATGTACCATTTTAAACTGATGGATCATTTTACAGGCAAAACCCCCATCAATTTGCCTTACTTCTTATACCACAGTTTGATTAAAGTCTGCAATAGAATTAGAGCTCAACCTTTGAGCATTAAATCGACTCTCTGTCACCTAGGCCTCATTAAATTGATTCTTCTGCAAGAATTAAAGCAACAAGGAAGGAGCTGGGAGCACTTCCTGTTCTGGGAAGGATTTGAATCCCAGAACCATACTGCAAACGAACAAATGGCAGGTGAAAGAAAGCAATTCTCTCCTCAGGGCAGCTCAAGAAGAAGAAGGGCCTTGTCAGAACCTTCAGAGGACAAAGCATCTAGACTGAAGTCTCATAGTTTGAAAAGGAAATTGAATTTCGAGCAGACTACAGAGTAGTCTATACAACAGGGTTTGGGACACCCTACACAACAAAGTACAGGGAAGAACATCCTCAATTTACCTTACTCAGATTCAGAATCTGAGTAGAAAGATCAGTGCCCTGCCATCAAGAGCTCTGAGCAATCAGTAGAATGTGCTCAAAACTATGAAACATTAAAACATACAGAGCAGGGAGAATCGTCAAAAAAACCCCGATCAAATAAAGCCCAGAGAATCAAGCACCTCAAGGAGGTAATTGCTCAACAGGAAGTTCTGGAGCGGGTAATTAAGGACAGGTATAAAAAATTATCTGATAACTTTGCAAACACAAATACAGCATTTGAAAGATTATCCAAGGAGAGCATTAAAGAGAAAAAGAGGAAGGAAAATCTCATTAAAAACTGTTGTAGATTAAGATTGCTTGTCCGACACCTCAAGAAGCGGATCAGGGGATTGAAACAAAAGCTGAAACAAAGGTCTCATCCAGACCTGAAAGTTCTTGCTCAGGTGGCAGTCAATATGCAAGGTGAGAAGTCAGATGTTAATTGATTTTGGTTTGAAGTAAATTTTGAAGGCGAAAGCTATTTTTTGTGCACTATCGGGACTTTCAACAGTGCCAAGCTACTATTTCATTACCCGTTAGCTGTGGAAAGCGATAGCTTTCAACAGATAACCTGTGAAAGTTTCAAACGGTTGCGCTGTTGAAAGTTGGGCAAGCAGATTTTGAGGACGAAATCGCAACAGTTTATTTCCAACTTGTTTTGAAGATATGCCAATGTATCAATGGATCATTAAATTGCATGCAAGAAGTTCAACCTCGGGTATTCAAGGAATTTTGGATATACTTTCTGTAAGTTTTAAACCTGCGAAGTAAAGCAATGCATATATATTCTTAAGCAATACAGAAATTAATCAATGGCTCATACACAGAATACACAGAAATCTTTACCGGAAACCCTCAACCGGGAAAACCTTTCTTTTTCATTATATCGAATTT
>JZKD02S2109336.1:242446-262834 GCA_000966675.3 Picea glauca
AGCTAAAAATAGCAAAATCCGCTAAAAATAGCAAATAACCGCCCTGCCAGACGCAGTTGTTGTAGCGCACCCACACACACACACACATGCAAAGAATATAACACATACCCAACACTTTCAAAACCATATCCTAAAACTCAGCCATAAATATTGGGAAATGGAACAGTCACGCATAGCTGTCATGTTGCTTCACTACATCGCAGATGCTGGAAGCTGGAGGAAGAAAATGGTGATTTTTTGTATGCTGAAGACAATTCGAACACTCAGTTCTGTTACTGAAGGCTTTAATTTCATAGTTGCTTAAGTAGAATAGAACTATTTTTATTAAATGACAGATCCATGTTTTTAGGATCTGTGTAACCATTTGTAAAGGCTATAAATGCATGTTTTGATATCAAACGAGGGTTCGATTCTGGATAGAGAAATACTCTTTTTGTACTCAAACTTTCTATGTTAATACAGATCACAGGTTCCTTTCAATTTTGATTGTCAGCTTTCCATCTTTCTTCTGCATTATTATCTGTGTTGTCAAGCTTTGAATGGCTGTTATCCCATTGTTTAGCTCATAACCTGATAATAAGTCTCGTGATTGTCTCTTAGACCCTGCTTTGCACTGGTTTAGTTACAATTTGTTCTCCACCCACTTTAAAGCTACCTGCTGATTAATCAATCTTTGAGAGCACTGTCTATTTGTTTATCATTTTCATGTTTGAATGCTATAAGCTGTATTGAGTTGTCCCATTGATCCACATTTACAAAATACAAAAACATTCATTTCTTAAGTTACCAAGCACCTTTGGTCTGCAACCACAAAGGGTTTCTAGGAGTGATAACAACGAGGAAATGCCAGGAATAGATCCAAGAATCGTTGAACATGAAATCATGACATATCCTTATGTTAAGCTGGTTCGACAGAAGCTTCATCTAGTCAATCCTAGAAAAGAAACAACTATTAAGGATGAAGTAGAGAAACTACTCCAAGTTGGTTTTATCTACCCCATCCAATAAACTCAATGGGTGTCAAATCCCATTCCAGTCAACAAAAAACAGGGTACGATTCGCGTATGTACGGACTTCCGTGATTTGAACAAGACCTGTCCAAAGGATAATTTCCCCACACCATTTATTGACCAAATAGTCGATGAATGTGTAGGTTGTGAATCCTTTTCTTTCATGGATGGTTTTTCAGGATACAATCAGATACAGATCAAGCCCGAAGACCAGCACAAAACTGCTTTCATTTATCCATGGGGTACATTCGCTTATCAAAACATGCCTTTTGGTATGAAAAATGTTGGAGCTACTTTTCAACGGGCCATGTCTTTTGCTTTCCATGACCTCAAACACATAGTCGAGGCTTATCTTGATGATTTAGCGTCACGATCTCGTAAGAAAACTAATCATCCAACACACCTCCAACTTATCTTTGAGCGATGTCGCTACTACCGGATCCGCTTGAATCCAAACAAATGAAATTTTTGCATCACATTAGGTTGTCTGCTAGGTTTCATAGTTTCAACAAAAGGGATCATAGTCGATCCTCTAAAGTTTGAGGTGATAGTTCAGTTTCCTCCCCCGTGCACAGTCCATCAGCTTCAGAGTCTACAGGGAAAAGCGAACTTTTTACGACGTTTCATCGCAAACTATGCCGAGATCACAAAGGGTTTTATGCGTTTACTGAAGAACACGTTCCTTTTCATTGGGACGAAGCCACTCAGCGCTCTTTTGAAGAATTGAAATGCGCCCTCACATCTACCCCTCTGCTTCGGCCACCCAATAATAATAAATATTTCTTATTGTACTTGGTCGCTGCGGAGTCGACCATTGGCATGGTCTTGGTTCAGGAAGATGATTTTCTCTCAGAATATGTGATTTATTACCTGAGACAAGGCCTAGTTGGACTAGAACTCAATTATTCCCACATTGAAAAACTTGTGTTGGCAACAGTTCATGTTGTCCAACGGTTTTGTCATTACATCTTATTTTGCAAGACCACTGTCATTGTCATTGTGAATCCGTTTCAATACATGTTGACACGATGTGTGGTCGGTGGAAAGATCAGTATATGGATAGTTATCCTAAAGGAATTTGACTTGGATTTTATCTCGGTGAAATCCAAAAAGTCGTTGGTCTTCGCGGAACTCATTTTGGAACTTTGAGTCGAATCAGGTGATGTTATACCCTAAGAGTCGCCTATCAAAGGAGACATGTTTCTGATCGCATCTTCGAACCCCTGGTAGAGAGATATACTAGTCTATCTCTAGACTTTGAAGTGACCTACCTCTGCTTCTTGTGATGAGTGTCGTTGTATACACCATCAGGACAAGAACTATCTCATACTCGAGGACACTATGTATCATCGAGGCGTAGATTGCATCTTTCGTTGGTGTCTCATTCATGAAGAAGCAGAAATCGTGCTTAATGATTGCCACACTAGAGCATGTGGCGGTCACTTATCTGGGTTGGAAACAACCCAAAATATTCTACGAGTCAGTTACTTTTGGCCAACATTAATCAAAGATTGTGTTGAATTGATCAAGAAATGCCACCCGTGTCAGATCTTCTCTCGGAAGATGAGGACACACCCCACTCCCATGTTCCCCATTATCACAGTTGGTCCCTTCACCAAGTGGGGGATTGATTACACTACATGCAACCCTCCTTCCGCAAGGGTGCACCGTTACATCATCGTAGTAGTAGACTACCTCACGAAGTGGGTCGAAGCTATGCCAACATTTAAAGATGATGGCAATACATCAGCTCTCTTTTTGTTTAACCAGATAATAGCAAGGTTCAGCGTCCCGCAAGAAATTTTCATTGACCATGGCAGTTACTTTCAGAAAAAAATGATGTCTGAGTTAACATCAAAACTTGGGTTGAGGCAAGAACATTCATCACCCTACTACTCACAAGCGAATGGTCAGGTGGAATCTATGAATAAATCCCTTAAGAATATTTTACAGCGAATGATCAATTCAGCCAGGTCAAATTGGCATTTGATGTTGTATTTGACATTATGGGCCTATCGAACATCTGTTAAGACTGCAACCAGTTTCTCACCTTTTCAACTCATTTATGGGCTGGAAGCAGTCTTGCATATAGAGTGCCAGATCCCCTCTCTAAAGTTGGCAGTACAATTATTGCCAGACACTTAACCGCTTGAAGAGCATTTATTATATCTTGAGCAACTCGATGAGCAGCATCAGGATGCAGCCTTGGCTAACGAGGCTCAAAAACAAAAGGTCAAGTGTCAGTATGATTAGTCCGTCCATCCTCATATTTTTTCTTAGTCTATGACCAAGATAAGGACCCCCTGGGGGTAGGTAAGTTCAAACCCATGTGATTCGGACCTTTCATCGTGAAGGAGATTCTAAAGAAGGGTGCTTATCATCTAGTGGACTTTGAGGGAAATGCTTTGGCGGAGCCTAGAAATGGGCTCTACCTTAAAAAGTACTACCCATAGGTGGGTCACCTTGGGTGACTTCTTGTAACATATGTATAGTCTTATACATTTTCTTTTTAGTTTTTGTCTTTTGGTTTTATGGACGTGTCATTTTTTATGTCATATTTTTCACTATGGTAGATGTCAAGTGAATCAGAGGTGTTCGTTCGCTTTGCGGACGACACTAGCTGGCACACTTGGAGGCTTGCTTCCATAGCTTGGGTGATTTTCACACCTCAGGGCCAATTGCTATCTTCAGGATGTATTTGTTTAGGTGACGCCACAAACAATGTCGCCAAATACAATGCAGTATTAGAGTTGTTTCGTTACACTTTGTCGCATGGTATCTCTCACCTTCGGGTCTACCTAGATGCTCAGTTGGTTGTGTCTTAGTTAAATGGGGTTTAGTGCATTTACGATCCTACACTACACCAACAGTTCCTTAGGGTACGTCTCTTAGAATGAAGCTTTGATTACATTACGTATATCCATGTTCCTAAGAGATTGAATCAAATCACAGATACTCTAGATAATCATGTATTAGATTGGCATATTGCACACATGTAAGAAAAATCACACACACGCACATGTAAATACATTTGTAAAATAGATTTAATCCATAGGACATAAAAAGATGTAATACGCATATATAAATGCAAAAATGAAAGATGGAAATGCAAGAGAGGTTAGTATGTACTTACTTGGTCCAAGCGGAAGTTCGTTTCGTCCACTGAATCTCCCAGAATCAACTATTTCGGCAAAGGGGTGTTTTTTGACTTTTGGTCAATTCTCAATTTACAATAGTGATAATGAGCTGCCAGCATTCTATTTATAGACTTTTTGGCCCCTTTTTGTCATTTTTTGGACCCTTTTTGTCATTTTTTGGACCCTTTTGTCATTTTTTCTAGCTTGAAAATTGTTTACTATGGTTCTCGAGTTTCTCGGGGGATGTTACGATAAGTGTTACTTTGGGTATTTGGGAAAGTTATTGAAAGTTGGGTCATTTTTAAAGGTCTTTTGGTAAAAAGTCATTTTTTCCAACTTTGTGCATGTAAGATAGGATTCCACCTCCACTTGTTGCACCTCATTGTCTTTTTCTCTTTGCCATTGGATCGATCCCACCAAATTGTGACATGGAACCCTCACTCCTACTCTAGAAGTGTCATAATTTAGTGGTAGAGCCTACTTTCACATGGATTCCCTAGGTAGATCCTGGTTGCATTTTGGTGTCCATGCCGTCACTAATGACTATAGGCTCGAGAGCCCTTATTAGTTTTTCCTAACTACGAGTTTGAGCCTCATTTGATTGATTCATTATCACTCTTGACCTCACCCTCGGAACTCCCAAAACACAATGGGTCTTCTTTTAAGCCCTTTTCAGACCCTCTAAACATGAAAATATTGTTGAGCGATATTGTTGCCTTTCACGCTCGCCAAACTAAAATTCAAAGGCACGTCTGTCCGGCGGTAGTTTACCCCTTTTTTGGTCCGGATGGTCAGTTGTACGAACAAAGGTATACTCTAGGAGCCTCGGTTCTATAGAAGAGTATCCTCAGGTATAGATTTACCCCTTTTTTGGGCCTGAGGGACTAAAATTACGGAAAATGAACCCCCATGGAGTCCATAGTTAAGCTCTTTTCAGACTCCCTAAAATTGAAAAGATGGTTGAGTGACCTTGTTTCTTCACACTCATTAAAATGGTCAAGAAGAACATCCCTGACGGAGTCCATAGTTAATCTTTTTTCAGACTCCTTAAATATGAAAAAATTGTCGAGTGATCTTGTCTTTGTCACACTCATTAAAATGGTTTTGAATAGACGTCTTTTCGGTGCTAGTTTACCCCTTTTTCGAACCGACTAGACTACCTTCAAAAAAAGTACCCCAGTGGAGTCTCCTTTTACGCTTTTTCAGACTCTCTAAAAATGAAAAACCGTCAAGCTTACCTTCTCTAGGCTCGTTAAAATTACATCGAAGGACAATATCATTGTGTCTTATTAATCACATTCGCATCCTTGTGTCTTTGGCCTAAAGCCGACTCCATGTTGCTCTCAACTGAACCATCTGAACCATGCCTTATAAACAAGCCATGTAGCATTTTGCCTCTACGTCTTGACACCTTGACCCATGGAGGATTTTTCTGAGTGTCCCTTTCCTACATATGTCCCCTTGCTCTGAGAATCAGTGTGTTCCTTGCACCTGGAACTAGTATGTCTGCGACGCTCATTCCTCCTTTGTAACGTAGCATTCTTTTATTCTTTTTCAAGCTTTCCAAAATTATTGAAAAAGACAAAAAATATATATATATATATATACCCCAAAAAGAGGAAGGGCAAAGTATTTTCTTTTTTGTTGACAGCACAATGAGTCTCCCTTGGACAAAGCACATCCTTCCATTTGTTCGTCAAGCTCTAGGATTCAATATGACCTTAGGAAGTTGTTCTCACTACATAGAGTTGTGTCCTCCTCCGCTTGGTTATCCTTCCAAACATATGGAGAGTTTTTGTTTCCTCCTACATAATGAACTTATGTCAATGCCATGCTACCTAAGTCTCATCATTTAGTCATGTTTTTGTCCAAGGGAAGTCTTACTAAACTTGAGTTGGCCCTTCTGCAGTTTGTCTCTATTCCTCATGCTCGGCCACCCCAAAAGACCAATCAAGTCCTTGTTCGAAATAAATGAAGTTCTCTGCACTGATCAACAAGATCCTCTTGCCTGTTCCCGATGAGTCATCGAAGACCTCTAAATAGTGAAGTCGTACACTAATATTACACTCCTACCCGAGTTTTCAAGATTTTGAAGTTGTTGCTCAAGCTCTGAAGACCTCATCTCCAGCCATCAGGTGTCATTGGCTTCTTGAAGATGGATACCATACATGGATATCTTTTTATTTTGAGATGTAGATCAGTTGTGTACTGCTCGCGGCTACACTTTATATAGTTATTTGGCATGGATCTGCAATGTATTTGATTGGCACCCATGATTTTATTTCATCCTAAGCATGGGTATACCCGCCTCGGTGAGACAAATTGTTATTTTGCAGATGGAACCTCCTGAACTCTAGTCCCTGGGCTCACTCACTTCATACATTGGTGAATATTTGTAATGTATTTCAGCCATCGAATGCTCTTCTGACCTCACACATTAGGGGGCATATGTTATAACCCTAAATTGCACGAGACATGCATACCTGGAATCAGGCCATCTAACTTGTTATCTTTGCCAAGCCATCATTGAACAAGCTCTTCTAAAAATCATTGTTTTGAAGGTATACGCGCCCTGCACCACTACTGCCCACATACACACGCCTACTGACCCACTACAACCCATGTACACTCACAAAATATCGCAAAAAATGAAAATTGCATAGGATATTGGTTTCTGGGTTGTTACTTAACCGTTTGACTGCCCATATCCAGTAACCCCAACCATTACCATCTCCTTTGGCCTATAAAAGAAGAGGTTGGGGTCCTATTTAAACAAGAAGCACGAGAGCATAGAAACTATGCCCATTTTCCCCCCTTTGCCCCATTTGTTTGCAGCCACATTGTGACTTTGAGCCAGAATCAGGGATGATTTTAAGGATGGAAATTTATTTTAAAATGTAGAAACCTTGGCAAATCTTACTAATCCTTCATATGTCAACTATAAATGTTTGGCGATATTTTTGTAAAAATATTCAAATTTATAAGTATTTTATATAGTTTTTATAAAATTTTGGCGATTTTTAAGGTAAAATAATTTTATCCTATAGAATTTGGGCGAAACATTTTTAAAATAGAGAATCTCGTTTTTGGAAAAACCATGGAAAATTAGCCCATGCGCGAAGTTTAGCCCCTAAAATCATTCTTGGCCAGAATTCACTTTTTCTCCATTGCAAGTCATTGTCATTTCCCTAGAGAGAACTGAAGAGGAGAAGGATACGTGGAACCAGTTGGTGCATTTTGAAGAGGAGCCCAAGACCAAGTTCAAGGAGTAGTGTCAGTCTCATATTCTAAGTGACTTTTGTGAGTTTAATATAAAGAAGTACTTTTTCTATCCCACCAAATGACATCTTAAACTTATATGATTTGTTTACATTTCTTGTTTATGATGTTAAACCCACTAATCCATATGTAGAATGCATGTTTGTAGTTTCTTGTTTGTCTTTTGGTGAATGCAGGTCAGCCTTGGGAGGAAACTTGCAGTCAGGAAACAACTAAGCGCAAAGGGATCGACACCAGATGTGGAGTTTAAGGTATGCCTATCGGATCCCTATACCTTGTCTTTTATGTATGATTGTGGGGTAATCTCAGGATAGTTGATAAAAAGTAGAATACTTTAGACGGTTAGCTCTGCCTACATTTTAGAACCCTGGTGTAGTCCGTAGAGGGGTTTTCTCGCTATAGCAGAGGGCCCATGCAATATGGGAGAATCCCAACACGAACATGTGATAGAATTTGGCAAGTCCTATGAAACTTCGAAGATCGGTTAGTGTGGTCAAGGCTGTCCAGTCCCGAATGAATTGGATCTTGGTTGGATCCACATGCACACCATGCTCATCAACAATGTAGCCTAGGTATTGGACCATGTTCATGCCGAAGGAACATTTTTTCAAGTTTGCATATAGATTGTGTTGTCGCGGAGTTTGAAGGACCTACTAAATGTGCTACAAGTGTTCTTCCCAATTCTTGTTGAAGATGAGGATATCATCCAGATATACCACCACAAAAGAATTGGTGAAATGTTGCAATATATCATCCATCAATCTCATGAAAGTTGTTGGATCATTTATCGAACCAAATGGCATGACCAACCATTCAAAAATATCTTCTTTGGACTTGAAATTAGTCTTCCATACATCGATCTATTCTATTAAGACCCGGTGGTAGCAAGAATTTAGGTCAATATTACTAAAAAATGGGCACCCTTGAGATGGTCAAGAAGGTCATCAATTTGGGGAATTCGATACCAATTCTTGACTCTGATTTTGTTTAGGGCCCTATAATCAATGCAGAGTCACCAAGTCCCATTTTTCTTCTACATGAGTACAATTAGGCTCCCACAGGGTGAGGAATTGGGTCGGATGTGCCCCTTTTGAAGAAACTTTTTTATTTGTTTCTTGATTTCCTCATTTTCCATCAAAGAAGGGTGATAGACTAGCCCATTGGGTAGAGGTGCAATGGGGGTTAGATAGATTGAATGCTTGACCTGACAGTGCAACAATACCCTAGTGGGTGAGTAGAAGATGTCTTTGTATTCTTCCACGATATTTTCCACCTGCTTCTACAACATGGAGAAGCCCTATGCAGAGGCCATGGATGTGGTTGTGACCTTCTGCTCAATTTGAGAGTGAATCATGAAGAAGACAAATTTCCCGGTCTGGGTAATGACCTTCCTGCATTGCTTAGCAGAGATCAAAGAAATGGTGGTAGGCAGAGCTACCTATGGTATCCTATACAATTGTCTACCCAAAGTAATAATAACACTGCAAGGTCTAGACTCATATACAACATGTCATTTTCACAAGTATGGTTAGCCTAAAAGAACATCACAAAATTCAAGGGGTGAAATATCACATAATACCTCATCCTTGAAGGGCTTGATGTTGTAGGGAAGACAACATTATTGGCTTACATGGAGATATCTTCCTTAGCGTAGCCACCCGATGGTGTATGGATACATGTGTGGTGTCATCGACAGGTTCAACCGCTTAATGACCTCTTCTAAGATCGGGTTCTTTTGAATTCCTCTATCAATAATGAAATACAATGGAGCACCTTTCACCCACATCTGCGAGTGAAAAAGACATCCACCTTCCTCTGAATCTTCTAGTTCACTTGGCTAGATCTTGGTTGTAGAAACAATGGCACTAGGTTCTGCATCAATGATCCACTTCCCCTTGTTTAGATCTGATTCAAATTCAGAACCTGCCTCTGACTCTGAGGATTTAAGCTCAACCACCAATGACTAATTCAAGTGACATTCATGAATGTTATGCCAGGGGATTTTATGGAATTCACACCACTTCCCAATGTCTTTCTTTGTCTTCTCATTACCCTTCATTGTTTTTGGCTTAGATTGGTTGTCCTAAGGGGGTTCATCCTTGCTCTGTCCTTTGTTCTATGGGTTGGGGCCACCTTTTCCCTGCTTCTGCTGTGAGAAAGTTGCAGATGTAAACTCATGCTTCTTCAGTTTAAATTTTTGCTTGATTTTGACAACATATTGATAAGCCACGCATAGTGATGAGATGTGCAGAAACTCCATTTTTGGTTGGATGTATCTATGTAGACAATCGCGGTACTTGAGAACTAGATGTCGTTTAGAGCCTTTGATACCCAGCTTGGTGCATAAGATATGGAAGATATTTGTGAACTCTGGTACTGTCTGGTCCCTTTCCTGTCACAGTGTGGTCCATTTCATATATCGGTCATTGTAGATTCTAACATAGTAATATTGTTCCTTAATACCATCCCTAAAATAAACCTAAGTGCGTGCAACCAAAAATATTTCATATTCCTCAGTGTCCTTGTTGTCCCTCGACCAAGTTTTGAGGAAATCTTGGTCAGGTTTGACCACTTTTTGGACTTTGACGCAATGATCGAGGAAGGTGCGCTCAGGCAGAGCTGAGATCGGGGATCTCACTTGTTTTGCGGGCTTTATGGACCCACCAAGGGGACCCCTAGGGTTTTTTCAATGGGTTATGGGATGTTGGCCCATGGAATTACCCATGATTAGGCCTTTTGTAAGGGATTGTAAGGGATTGTAAAAGTATAAATAAGTAAGATTGTAAGGTAGAAGAGGAGACGCGACGTAAGAGACTTAGAGAGGGAAGTCTGAGTGGCTAAGTGCAAGTATGTTTGAGTTCTTTGTGCAATTTGAGTTCTTTGTGCAACAGAACATGTATGTAAGGCTATGTGCTCGATAAATGAGTTGGCTATGTGCCTTGACCTAATTTTGGGAAGGAGGATCTGGTGCTTAGTGTGCAGATCTCTTGTCCTCTGTGAAGATTGGCTCTATGGCTAAGTGAACAGGAGCAGATGAATGTAAGAAATTGAAAAATAATAAAGAAGAGCAAGCAGTTGGTGGGCGTAGCCCCACATTGGGGTGAACCACGTATATCTTGTGTCTTTTGGTTGCCTTGGGTTGTCTTGTTATGCTATGAATGTGTTCAGTGCTTTGCTTATTATGTTAGTTAGATAGATCTGTTGATGCTTAGTGCTTCACTTAAATATGAATGAATGTCAGATCTAACTCTGTGCTGAGTGCTAAGTGAGTGAAGTGTTTACTCTTTATTATTATTACATTGATCCATATTAGGGTTTGGTCTGTGATGTTAATAAAGGCTAATGAACTAATGCACATCACCTTCTAACTGTTGTTAGAATACTCTGTGAAGTGTTATAATCACATATATGTGTCCCAGCTTGGTTACAGACACTTGATTCTTGTAACCCCCCCTGCTTCTACCTCGAGTGAGACTTCGCCTACTTCGCAGGTGTTACCGAAAGGGTTGGTAGTTAGGGTTTTGTTGGTGCGTTGTTAGAGCTGAACCTTGGGTCTACCCCTATGCCAACAAATGGTTATGTTGTCGGGACGTGAAATTGTGATTGTTGGGAATGGAAGTAAAGAAAAGAGAAGCTCTATGCGTAGATATGTTGTTGTAGTGTGCAATACTCTACTTGACTTGCGAACCTCTGTGCTAAGAAAGAAACCTGATCTGAAGAAAAGAGGTAAGATCTTAAAAGAGGTAAAGCTCTGTGCTTTGATAGAGTAAGATAAGTGAAAATTTTTGTTTCAAAAGCATGAATTTAGGTATGTTTAATAGATTATGTCCTAGTCTGAAAGGTAGGGCGCAGTTGGAAGAAAGAGTTGATCTAAGTAAAGCTAATATAAATGAAGAAAGATATGTTATTCCTATGTGTATAAGTAATTTTTGGACTAATAATTGGATGCAGGAACCTAGAAAGAATTTTTGCAGATTGCAGGTCCAACACTGTGATCCTAGTGTGCAGTACAGGAGAAGTTGGGGAACATACAAGAGGAAAAGAGGATTGACACTATGTTATAACTACAGAAGACCGGGACATCTTGCTAAGGAATGCCTTGGTATAGGTCCTACTTGTATTTGTTGTAAAATTGTCGGTCATGAGGTTGAGGATTGTCCAAGGATGATTGCTAAAGTTGAAAGGATGAACATGAGACAAGAAAACAAAAGTATAGAGACTAATAACATGTTAGAGAATCAGAAGGAGAACATATTAGAGGAATTTCAGACTACATTATTGCAGTTGAAAGAAATTATGGATGTTCATAAAGATATTAGTTTACCAAAGATCATGAAAGAAAAACAACGCATAAGTACAAGAATAGAAGACTTCAACATAAAATGTCTTGGATGAGGAAACACCAGTGAATATTATGATAGAAGATACTTGAAAAAATTTGGGAAGGCCTACTATGGTACCTTCACTAGGAAGGATAGGATTGTTCAAGGGAAAGATGATAACCTTATGTGGAAGAGCTATTAATGTACCTATTATTATCCATGGAACATTGACTGAAGAGGAATTTGAAGACATTAAGTTTGTTGAGAACAACGCCCCTCTCCCTCTTTTATTAGGAAAGAATTGGATTGAGAAAGATCATATTAGAAGGAAAGCAGAGGAAGAAGCTAAAGAAAATAAAAAGCAAGAACTAAGGGATTTCATAGCTAGAAAAATAGATCGACTGATAGAAGAATGAGAAGTTAAGTCGAAGAAACAGAAGGTAAGAGAATTAGTTGTTGATGTTAAAAGAACGCAAGAAGGTTTGAAGGATCTATATATGCAAGAAAGAAGAATACCCACCCTGGAATTAATAAGAGAAGAGGTATTAACTTCGAACCCTTTGAGAGCACATCAACAATGCGAAGTCACTTCGTTAGGAGAGGATAAGAATAAGAATGGATAGAGAATCCTAGAAACTATTAGAGAGACTAGGATTACAGGGAAGAAGGAAAGGAAGATCAATAAAAATAAATCCAAGTTAGAAAAGCTACAGGAATCTATAGAGAACAGATGGAAGACTTCATAGACTGGAACCTCGCAGGAGGCAGGTTCGCAGGATTTGAACCTCGCCGGAACAGCAAAACCGCGTAGAGTGGGACTTCGCGTTGGCGAAGCTATATGGCCATTGGAGGCACCCTGACCATTAGAACAACACTCTGGAATGACCACAAAACACATTTATGGGTGGATGGACCACTTTTGGGACATTGAGATCGCGCCATAATGGACAGATTCACATTGATAGAAGTATTCCTGCCCGTTGGAAGCATATGTTATGAAGATCGCTTATTTAACCCGTCAGATGCTATGCTAGGAACACTTTCTGCCACCCGTGATTAACTGAGCTAATAGATAGTTGTTTGTGTGTCGAGTTGTGTTATCAGAATCTAGACGTCGTTGTCCATTTTTCTACTTATTTGTTCGCCTACCCGACCTATCTGTTTAACAATGAGAATGTCAGACAAACTCACTGAGTTAGAGAAGTCCGTCGAGGAGGTTCTTAAGAAGTTCATGGCTAATAGAGCTATGTTTGAAGGAGTACAGGTGTCATTGACTAGGGTACTGCAGGCTTCCCCTTCGACTGGATGTCGCTCTGGCCATGTTAACCCCGCGACTGAGCAACGAAGTAAGCATCGTGACGATATGGCGAATGCGAAGTAGATCCCATCAATCTTACCAGAATATATTCCACCGTTCGCTGGCGTGGTTAACCATGAAAATATCCCACGTGACTATGAAAACATTTTGATCACTGTGTACATCTCGAAAGCAATACGCGTAGTTGGGATCCAGTTAGGACAGATCCCACTACTGAAGAACAATGAATTCAACCTTGGAGATAGAAATAATTATGCTATGCTCACACCCCACAGATTCTTGATGAAGACAACTAGGAAGAAGCCTCGCCTGGTCTCCCAGCCATGGATTAAGGAGCTCGTGCAATCCACTATACTAAATGTGATGAAGATTCCCCATTTTGGTCATCACCAGGAGGTTAACACTTGCGTTAAACTCCTCTTGTCGTGCTACTGTGGTGGATACCTGTGGCTTGACCAATGGATTACTGTGGATCTGGCGTTGATCTAATTGATTACAGGGTTAAGCATGCAGGGACCTGACCCTCAACAATTTTACCCAGGGAAGGCTTCAGACCGCTCCCTAACACAGTGCATCAAGGAGGCTTATAATGAAGTTTAAAAGGGAAAGCGAGGCTACAAGGTAGCCTCTATCCAAGATGGTGAAATGCACATCGCTTTACAACTCATAGATGGAAATATTGTATGAAAGAATCACCCCACACAGGTCACTGGGTTCGTGGTGGATCTCACAAGAAAATGTGTGGAGGGAATGCAGATGAATTGGGCGAGTTACCTCGTCAATGACCTCGAGAAATATCGTTGTGAAGCTTAGGATCAGGGATACGAGTTCCACTTTAGTTGGTTGCTCATGTTGATTGCATTTGTCGCTTGGAAAATGCCTGAAGGAGCCACCTTCTCGGAGATCGAACCATCAGAGTCATTGGCCGCTAGGTTTGCTACCTTGTGGTACAACAACGACATGTCGAAGCAATGGCAGATGAACATTGTATTCCATGCGTATTATCAGCAAATGAAGGTTTCCATTGAATCATTTTCAAGCATGACACCGCACACCTTGCACCAGTATAGACTGATATCCATGTTCTGCATAGATCGACATTTTATCTATATCACTGTGCGCAGAGACGAGAGAAAGGAAGAGTTACAGTCACATTACAAGATGACAGACAAAGACCTGGAGCATATCACGAAGGAGTAGCTAGAAGAGTTCCTTGTACTGGTCGATGATGCATAACTCTCCAACACTAACATCATAGGAAGCCCCCTCACCACCCGGGTCAAGCATGTCGAACAATCCAGTGCGAAGAAGAAGAAGAAAAAGGAGGAATTCCAGAATATAGAGACTAATGAGGAGGACAACGCTTCTGAAGGAAATGGATTCATCTCACTAGGAGGAGGATACGAAGCAAATGGACGAGGAGGGGATGAAGGAGAAGGTGAAGCTACACTGCCTAAAGATCCCCTTACTAAAAAAGCAACACCGCAGAAGAGGAAGGTTTCTCTGCATAAAATTTCAGCAAGAAAGAATATGTGAGCTAGCAAGCCCTAGTTAGAGGCCACGCTCATGGAGGACGACATTAGCTTGGTCCGTGGAGCCATGAAGGATGCTTTCGAGGACATCTTCCAGAGATATGGAGTGAAGCAGGAGGAGCTGAAGGAAATACAACAAGTTATTCAATTGATCCATGCAGTGCCTATTGCGCCTTCTTCGTCACAGGTTGCAAAATCGGGGGATGAACCAACCCAATTAAGAAGACTTGCAGATGTGACAAAGGCTCGACTTCAGAGAATCTAGGAAGAAAAATAGAAGGCTACAGAAGCCTTGAAACAAGAGAAAGAGGAAGCCTTAGAGCAACTACGAGTTGCACAGTACTATGTAACCGCCTATGAAAATGAGAGAGATGAGTTTTGGGCGATGCTCGAGGAGGACAAAGTGAATATACAGAGAGAAAAGGACCAGCTTCTCACAGAGAAGACTACGGTCAAAGAAGCGGTGAATAAATCACTTCGCTCTGTGCCAGGCTTGGCACATGGGGAACATGAGTCAGTCAAGGTTCAAGCAGTGAAGCTCATTGATGCCATACAATAGCTTCAAGCGAGGATAACGGATTTGGAGATCCAAGCAGTAGCGAGCACTCTGCATAAGGTGCGCGACCAGAGGGAGGAAGCCGCTAAGAACGCAGTTGGAATGATCAAATCCCTCGCCTCATAATGCAAACAAATTAGCAATAGAAGCACATGGACTTATGAATGCCTCACAGAAGATCCAAAGCTAAGGAAACTGGAAGCAAAGATATAGGAAGCGTAGCAGTAGGTACTATCGATACAGGCGCAAATGAAGCTTCTCACTGTAGTAGAAAGAATGAATAGATCTCACGAATAACGCATGGTACAACAACAAACTACTGCCATTCAGGGCGACATAATGGAAGTTGTGCAGAAGCTACAACCTGTGCTGGATGAAGCCTGCAAGGTGTTTGAATAAATTGAGGGACAAGGTTGGCAACTGGACCAATTGGTTGCAACAACAGAACAATGCCTGGAAGGGCCTGTTACAGAGAATATAATCCAAGAGCTCCATGAGCAGGAGGCTCAGGTGAAGCAGCAAGTCGAGGCAACTTGAGTGAATCTTGAGGCCTTTGAAGCAGAGTTTCCCAGACCCGAGTGACTCGGGACGAGTCACAGGTGAGTGTTGGGGGCTTGTTGGCCCTCAACCAAGTTTTGAGGAAATCTTGGTAAGGTTTGACCACTTTTTAGACTTCGATGCAGTGATCGAGGAAGGTGCGCTCAGGTGGAGCTGAGATTGCGGATCTCACTTGTTTTGCGGGCTTTGGGACCCAACAAGGGGTCCCCTAGGGTTTTTGTAATGGGTTATGGGATGTCAACCCATGGGTTTACCCATGATTAGGCCTTTTTGTAATGGATTGTAAAAGTATAAATAAGTAAGATTGTAAGGTAGAAGAGGAGACGCGACATAAGAGACTTAGAGAGTGGAGTATAAGTGGCTAAGTGCAAGTAGTTATGAGTTCTTTGTGCAACAGAACGTGTATGTAAGGCTCTGTGCTCGATAAAGGAGTTGGCTTTGTTCCTTAACCTAATTTTGGAAAGGAGGATCTAGTGCTCAGTGTGCAGATCTCCTATCCTCTGCAAAGATTGGCTCTGTGGCTTAGTGCACAAGAGAGGATGAATGTAAGAGATTGAAGAATAATAAAGAAGACAAATCATTTGGTGGATGTAGCCCCACACTGGGGTGAACCACATATATCTTATGTATTTTGGTTTCTTTGTGTTGTCTTGTTATGCTATGAATGTGTTCAGTGCTTTTCTTATTATGTTAAGTTAGATAGATATGTTGATGCTTAGTGCTTCACATAAAGATGAGTGAATGTTAGATCTAACTCTGTGCTAAGTGCTAAGTGAGTGAAGTGTTTACTCTTTATGGTTATTGCGATGATCCATATTAGGGTTTGTTATGCGATGTCAATAAAGGCTAATAAACTAATGCACATCACCTTATAAGTGTTGTTAGAATACTCTGCGAAGTGTTATAATCACATATCTGTGTCCTAGCTTGGTTACAGACACTTGAGTCCTGTAACCCCCCTGTTTATACCTTGGGTGAGACTTCGCCTGCTTCGCAGGTGTTACCGAAAGGGCCGGTAGTTAGGGTTTTGTTGGTGCGTTGTTAGAGTTGAACCCTGGGTTTTCCCCTATGCCAACAGTCCTTTTTCTCAAAGTAAGTCTCCCACCAATCATTGACATGGGGGATGGTAATCTTTTCTCTATTTTAAAAAATCTGAACTAAAAAATACCCTTCTAGCATATTCAACCATTTATCTACAACATTTGCATATATCTAGCCTTCAAATAAGGGGATATCAAAGTTGACTTGTACCTTGAAGGGGTCGATGCCTCCAAAGTGACTGCTTGATGAAGATGTGTCACCAGTTAGTAGTTGTCGAAGGATCTATGCAAAGTTATCCATCATCTTGTTAATTTTTTCGCGCAAGGGATTCCTCGAGCAACAGTTTAAAAAGATATCTTGCTCTTTAATCTCTCTTTTATTCTTCCATGGGCGGCCATCATGATCGGCAGGGACGATCTTACAAGGTCTCAACTACTTCAAGTCCCAGCTCCTTGTACCTTGACCTCGTTGGGGACAAGCACCGGGAAACAAATAAAGAGAAAACCGCTTTGATACCACCAATCCAGATTTATAAAGGAAACGAAATGAAATACAAAGGTATAACAAGAAACACACAGAGATATAGTAAAACTTGACTTCTATTAAATAAGAGAACCCGTTGAAACTGTAAAAATGCAAACTAAAACAAACTTGCTCGAATGGTAGTAACTTATCTCTAAGAAGAGATGTGACGGCTATACTCATTCGCAAGAAGATGAGCACAATGAGGCTCCAAAGGCCTTTTTAACATAAAACATAAATGAGAAAATCCTAAACATACAAAACCCTAACCCCGGGAGATGAAACATCAAAAAGGTTTGTGGGCCTCGATTGGGGTAGTTGATATGTCAACTTCTCGAGGGCATAACTTTTGCATACGATATACGTTTGAGGTGCTCGATACACCGTTGGAAAGGTATAGCCGAAGAGTACATATTTTGTTCAACCTAGAATTTGCCTTCAACTACATGTCAAGTGTCGTCGAGCCCAAAAAACATTGTTTAGGGCCTCAAAACGACCCCAGAAGTTTGGGACCCGAAAAACTCAAAAAAAAAAACTTCCAAAATGGAAACTGTTCTTTGAGCTAGTGGAATAGGTGGCCATCGATATCCACCTGGATCAATTCCAAAGTAGCTTATAACCATAACAAGCTAGAAGGGGAATGAACAAAACTAACCAAAACTCAAATTTGAAACCAAGAGATAGAGGGAAAATATAAAAGACAAGATCCAACTTGAAAATAAAGCATGGCCTCAGTGAGGGAGGAGAACAAGCACCATGAATAATTGGAGAGAACCCCCTATTTCCCTTTAAAAACATCCATCTCAAAGGCATTATCCCACCTACATTGGACAATATTCCTCTTTGACATTCAATTGCACACAAATTCTATTGTTTGAGCACGCATGAATGAACAGAGGGTCTCTTTGTGTTAATGAAGGACCTTGGAATGAGACTACCTCATGTTGGGCATGTGGCTTCATAAATTGAATGTACTAAATGAAGAGTGGATTCATGTTCTAAGTTATAGCTTGGAAATGTCTTGAGTCATTGAGACTTAACACCCCAATTTTTTCCATTTTGACCTCATTTGCCAATTTGTCATATTCCACATTATGTTCTCTCATAACCTAGAGGAACTTGATTTCATGAAATCATGCCAACTCTTGGTCTATTCTCAATAGGGTCGAGGTAAGCTTAAGGTTGTTTAACTTTGTGGATTTGTGCATTACTTGAATAAGAACCAATGAATCCCCAATCACAATAATGGAGAAAATTGATGAGCTCTAGCCATTTTTAGACCTTGGAGGAAGGCATAGGCCTCTCCCTGATTGATAGTGCAAATCTCAATTTTTCCTTTTATCCCCCAGATAAACTCTCAATTTTTACTAGACACCTTTTGGAATAATTAGAAATCAAAATATTACATTAAATTTAAAGAAAATAAACATTATTAAAATATCCATTCATTCATAAATTTTACAACATTTTCATTCTCTAAATCTTCTACAAAATTTACAAGTGGTAAGAAATTCTCTAACAAGTAGTTTCTTATAAATTTGTTCTCCACATAGTCTAAAAAGAAATTTTACTAAAGAATTTAATAGGAATTTTAAGAACATCTACAAAATTCACAAGTAATTTGTTATAATTTTCTCCACGTGTTTGAAGAGAAGATATTTGTAGAACTAATGAGAATTTGAATGAAACAAATTAGCTTGTTAACATCATTCTCAAGAATTTCAGCTTGTCAACATTATTCTCAATAGTTTCTACTAAATTGACAAGTAGTTTTTTAAAGAAATTTCTTCATATTTTCAAGGAAAAGACGTGATTATAAATAATTAACTAAGTTCAGTGGTTCACAGATAATTTTTTAGAAATTTCTTCATATTTTCAAAGAAAAGACATCATTATAAATATTTTTGTTAGAAATTTCTTCATATTTAGAAATTTCTTTATAAACATGGTGCGTGAACTTCCGGACAAGTAGTTTTTTAAAGAAATTTCTTCATATTTTCAAGGAAAAGACGTGATTATAAATAATTAACTAAGTTCAGTGGTTCACAGATAATTTTTTAGAAATTTCTTCATATTTTCAAAGAAAAGACATCATTATAAATATTTTTGTTAGAAATTTCTTTATAAACATGGTGCGTGAACTTCCGAGCGAAACAGCTGGATTCATTGAAGGACTATCAAGTCATTGTAGTACATAATGGGTCCGCAGATCATACAGTGCAGTTGCTATTGGATTTTGAAGGAGGTCCACAAGATAATTGTATTTACCATTGCAATTCTCGAAGGTGACGACATGGGCCCAGTAAGGATTTTCCTCGTGTTACGGTCTTTGAACAATTCAAATTGAATTTTTCATGGTCCGTCCCCTATGAATTTGCAGGCTCAGCACCCTTTCTGGGTTTCATGGTCCGTCCCCTATGAATTTGCAGGCTCAGCATTCTTTCTGGTTGTTTTCTATTGTTTAACCAAAAAATATAGGGATTGTGTCTTTTTTTGAAGTACTTTTCCACAATTTGTAGATGGTAAACTGAGTAAACTATAGACTTTGATCTGGTTTCAGAGAATCAAAAGAGTGAATAGTCACCAATAACAATATGAAAACTCAAATATCTCTTTAAATCAATCTCTATATCTCTCTCACACGAAGCGTTCCCCTGATTTTCGATCGGATCCCATACCATCTATGGGACAAGTGCCAGAGACAGTTGCAGTCGCGGCACCATACCAAGTTTTCATAAACCACAGGGGACCCGATGTCAAGAAGACTCTTGCCAGCCTCATTTACCATCGCCTCACAAGCTATGGGTTGAGCATCTTTCTGGATAAGGACGAACTTCGCACCGGGGATACTATCTCTCCTGCAATCCTCGGCGCGATTCAGAGTGCCTCGGTTCATGTTGCCATCTTTTCTAGGCGTTATGCTGAATCGAGTTGGTGCTTGGATGAATTGCATTGGATTTTGAGATCATGTCATGAGCGCTACACCAAGATTATTCCTGTGTTTTCCAACGTTAAGCCTTCGGACCTTCGTCACATTGAGAACGGGCGTTATGCAGACGCCTTTGCTGAACACCAGCACAAACAAGGAGTCGCCATGGAAGTCTTGGAGAAAT
>JZKD02S2109336.1:265769-282116 GCA_000966675.3 Picea glauca
ACGACAGTACTGAGAAGGCGAGTAGTATTTGTAATGTGCAAGATGCGATGAGATGGATGACATTGAATCGAAGGAGCTGTAGTAGTAATGTGGAGGAAGAGAGGGGATGGATAGTGATGGTCGATAAGAAAACGGATGTTTCAGATGTTTGGGGAGAGTTGGTAATGGCATTGGTTTAAACGTGTTTTATCATAATATAATACATAGGGAGTGGGTTGATTTGGGAGCAGTCTTCTTTTTCAATAAGATTTTTGAAGGTCCGATTTTCTGTTAATCCAGAATTCTGATCAATTTTTTGAGCATTTGGATTCTGAAATACATGAAACTTTGATCTATGTAAAAAATCAGACTACCCTTAAAAATCTAACAGAATTCAGACTCACTTTTGCCTGAAAAGTGGAACTCCAGAGTTGTCCTGTTATACCACACATAAGTCCTGTGGTGTACTTCCAATAGACAAAACATAATTACCGGTGTACCTCTGTTTGCATGCATATTATCTATGTGGGGAATTTTGTTAACCATTGATAGAGGTTTTTGCAGGTTACAATGGTTAATGATTTTTGCGTCTAAACTTTTATTTTAGCACATTTTTAGATCAATTTTGTTTTAAATTTAGTTAGAAATTGTTGAAACTGTAAATTTAATAAATTGAGTCTGTATGAATGTTGTGTCTAGGGTTTTTCAAAATGTTAATGCTAATAAGTATTTTCTGAAGTTTTTCAATATTATTTTTGTGAATGAGAGAACCCATAATATATAATCTTAATCACTAAAATTTGTAATTCCAATAATTTTTCATAATTTCTAATTAGATTTTAGAAAAAAACTCATTCACACCAAAAATAAAATACATAAAATATTAAAGAGTAAAAACACAAAATGTTAAACTGCGTGGTAAATCAAATCAATTGGAATAATTGTATTGCTAAATATATCCAGGATTTCAAGATAATGGAGTTGGACGGTTCCTTACAATTAAATATTACATTAGGCACATCAATCGCTTCCTTGTTAATTACTTTACATTGCTTGATTGGTCTCTCTAAGAACTCGTAAGCTCATTTAGAATATACTATTAACAAACTATATAGAAGTAATTTTTTTTAAATAATTTATAAAGATATGAAATAATTTTCATAATTAAAAATATAATTTTTATTTAAATTTAAAATTTATTTTTCAAGAAAAATAATAATTTAATGTTCTTAATATAATTATATTTTTATTTATAAAGATATGGACTAATCTTTGAATTAATAATACATTTTTTTTATATTTTATTTAGATTAATAATATCTTTTAGTTTTGTCAAATCACGCTAGCATTTCGATGGGCCTTGTTTTCTAAGGAAAATCTAGGTTGGAAACTCCGCTAGCCGGGAGGAGACACCTAAAATTCATGAATGCTAAGAGTTGGTGTGACCTAGCCTGGGTGTGATCCCTTGGGCTGGGGTTTCTTAGGCCACAAGCTAATCCCGCAAGACACACACACACACATACATATGGGTTGTCTAACTGTACTACGTTTTTTTCCTTTTCATCAAAATCTGACAACATAAATCTACACAAAATCACAATTTTTTGTTGTTTAAATTGCATTTTTGAATGCATAAATGGATTCAATGTGTTGAGAAACCCTCAAGCACTTGAATTACACAAAATTAACCACTCAAATCTATAGATACATCAGACCAAATTTTGAGCAAATATCCCTAGAAAAAGGCCAAAACGTAGAACATTTAGACGATGGTTATATATATGTACATGTATATGCACACACACACACATATTTGTTTTATATTTTATTTAGAAAAAAAATTGAATTCCCTTCACTACTCCACGTAGGGGCGTTTCAAATTTGATCATGTAAGGTCTTGGGAGCTTAGCTCGGGTGCATGCACTCCCACCACAAAACAAATCGGGCAGGCAAGACAATCGGTGAGAATGAAGAACTAAAGTCTTGATATAGAGGGGAGGTGGGGTTATTTACGCATACGATGTGCCAAGGAACGACTCCACCCAAGGTGCCTTGCAACAAAAGTTAGATGGCCGATAATTTAACAAAGAGTTGAGGGCGAGTCTTGGGCGCTCCATCGATGGGGAAAGTTGATTAAGGCATGGGGGACGCACTTAAGAGAGTTGGCCCGACTCACCTAAGGGGCGCGCACACCCAAAACGACGATTCGGTTGGACAGATGGGGCACGTCGGCATAAGGGGTGCCCAAGGTTTGACACCCCAGTCCTAAGGGCACGTCGATTGAGAGCACATGGGTTTGTTTGGCGATCATGTCCATAAAGGGGCACAATGATTCATTGGGCATGGGTTTGTGAAGGGATGTGACACCCCCAAAGAACACAATGGTTCACATGGTGACCTTTGGAGAGCCTATAAGAAAACAAGGGCACACAACCATGAAGGAAATAAGTTTTGGCAAGACTTGGAGAAAGAGAGCTCTGCAATTATGAGGCAAACAAAGAGAAGGAGCTCCCTCAAGGAGCCTAGTCGCTCCACTCTGGGAGGACTTGTGCTCCCTTGAGGAGGAGGGTTCGACAGACATAACAAGGTGAAATTCTCTTGGGCAGATTTTGGCTAAGTATGGAAAATGCAGGTTTGTGGAGGCATGTGGGAGACATAACCAAAATCTGTGAGGTATATGGAGATGAAGAGGCAGAGTCTGTGGAAATGAAAAGACAAAAATACTGAAAATTTGTGATTTATATGGAGATGAAGAGGCAGAGTCTGTGGAAATGAAAAGACAAAAATACTGCAGTTGGAGGCACATTCGAAGTTCATCGTAGGTGGCAGCAAAGGCGATTGCGACAGAGAGTTTGGTGGTGACATATATGTTCATGAGTGTCTTGGTGAGGTGAGGTGAGTCGTTTGACTCTACCATGTTGTAAGTCGAACCAATAGTGCTCATGTTGTAACTCGTCTTCTATAAAAAAGAATTATCCAGGTGCTAGGAATGTTTTGTGCTACCCACACTATGTCTTTGTTTCTCTTGTCTATTTCATTTGTTTCTTTGATGATCTCTTGGATGAATTCTTAAATAAGACTAAGTTTTAAAGAAATTAACGAATTTCTAAGTAAGCAAGAGTTGCACTAGAGTAGGAGTGTGACTCACCAATATCCTAGAATGGAGTATGGGTATGATCTAAGTGAAGAGGCGTAGTCCAGATGAAGTACTCTTGGTGTGCCAAGCAACCAAGTAAGAACTGTCATGGTGTCGCATGCTTTCAAGAGAAGAACAATCGCAAGATTCATTTGGACGTTTTGTAGGGTCATGATAGATGGTATCAAAGTTGATTCATTGCATATTTTGATGAAATGGTTGGTGACATCTTCACCACTATCTCGATGATAGATGGTATCATAGTTGATTTGTTGCATATTTTGATGAAGGGGTTGGTGATAGCTTCACCACTATCTCAACAATAGATGGTATTAGAGCTTGAAGCACACTCTACTATTGTAGTGGTGACCATGGGGGGGGGGCACACTTGTTGAGAAGACAGTCTGGGTGTAGGCTTTGGTGAAGGTTCGACGAACTGACCCATCGCAGAGGCAACTTGAGCGTAGATTGGGTGAACAATTTAGTGTAGCGAATCACAATCTTTGCATTAGACTTACGAAAAAGGTTCAAATGACGGTGCGATGGGAAGGCAGAGCTAGGCACACACCTTGTGCAGACTGAGAGCAGAGTTCATGGTGAAATAAATCACTTGGACAGGGTGGGTGATCACAAAACTCATTATAGAGTTCGTCACAGAACTTATCGCAGACTTGATTGTAGAGATAGTTTGAGTATGGAATCAATTGGTTTGTGTGAGGAAAGTCAATGCCAGACCCCTTGTGCACACCTTGCAGAGATCAAGCACATAGTTTTTTGGTGAACCGAACCCTTGGGCAAGGAAGATGAATGTAGGACTACTGCACGACTTGTCGCAGGTTTGATTTGTAATAGAGGTCAGTGTCAAAACTTTTGTGCACGCCTTGAGAAACTAGGAGCAGAAGCTTGTTGGGTGAGTGAGAGAACTTGGAAAAGGTAGTTGAATGTAGGACTATTGCATGACTCATCGCAAAGAATACTGCATAAGTGATTGCAAAGGGGAGTGTTCTAGGTTGTAGCAAGACGAAGCACTTGTGTGTGTTGGGTGGCATGGGGTGAACTAGAGAAGCTATGCAACAAACAGTTGGATGGTTGCATGTGAAGCTTGGGATTTAGATGAATTCTGAAGTGGATGGACTCAGCCTTGTATCATAGTAGAGAGTGGTTGAGGTAAGTTAATGCAGAGAGTCAGTTGCTTGGAGGTCCAAGACATCAATCTTAGAACATGGTTGCAGCGAACAATGTCGTTAAGAAAGGTCGGGTTGGATTTTTTCCTTGCATTTTCCAAGTGTTGCAACATATTCTTGAAGGAAAGATGGATGACTTGGTGGTGCAAGTGCATTTTGTTTCTACGATGAAAGCCGACAGACTTAAGGGTGAATCAAGTCATGCATATTTGGAGAAGTATTGTAGCAGTTCAGAATGCCGTTGAAGGGTGAACGTGCAGAAGAGCTTGGGATGACATGCTTGGACGAACCTTGTGGTGGACTTAGGAAGATTTGATGCAGTCGTGAAGTTGTCTTGGGTGAGCTACCAAACTCTTTGATGAGGTGCATTGGACACATCATTGTAATGGTAGGAAGCGAAGTTTGTACGTGTTGAGTTGAGAGGATGGATGAGGTTCCCTAGGGTTTGGTGCCTTAACTAGATTTGTTGAGTTAGGTGGTGAATTGATGAGTCATGATGACAATGCCAAAGTTTGAATGCTTGTGGGGGTGCAAGACAATTTCATTCCAAGAGACGAAGGGAATTAGCAAGGAATTCAACCAAGAATCGTTGAGAGTCAACTTGAATGGGTGGAATGAAGACCAAGTGACTTGGGTGGTATTTGCTCGCCTTTCGTACGAGACATTGGATGAGGAAAATCACACCTTGGTGACTTACAGACGATTGTGTGATGACTCCAAGATCCAGTGGGGGTCGTTGGTTGAGGTTAGCAGAGTATTGGTGTGAATGTGCTTAAGGAATGGAAGTTCTTTGAGATGACCCATTCTACTTGGGGAGGTTTGGGAAGTTCATTGGGACATTTTGAGGAGTGTAGGTGTGTTGGCCACACTCATCATAGGGGTTGTGTCACGTTTAGGTGACTTGATGGAACGAGGGTGAGTTGGGGACTTGCCTTCATTTGGAGGATTGTGCGGAAAGGCAGATTGCAACATGAAAGGTTCACTTGGACTTCTATGTTCCTCTTGCTTTGAGCAGGATGGTTGAGGGTGAATCCTAACCATTTCAAGGCATAGAGAGGAAGACACAACAACATGGTTGGGTGACGAATTAGTGAGGAAATGGAAATCTGAATGTGCAGTTCATTGGGCATATTGGCTAACTGTGCTAAGAGGTGGAAATTGGAGTCAAGTTGTCGCAGATGACTTTGCTTCAAGGTGACTTCATACTGCAACAAGGTGAGGTGCGACCTTTCTTTGGCCTGAGATCATTGTGCAAACGGACGAAATTGCAGAAGTAAGTTGACTACGGATGCACCAGTAAGTTCAAAGTGCAACACTTAGACATTATGGAAGATCTCCTAGACAAATATCAGACGATGGAAACAATGAGGCAAGGATGAACACTTCCCTTAGTATTTGGAGTTAGATGAAGTGACAAAGATGTGACAGAAAAGACCTAGTTCGAGCATGAGGAAGAACATTCTCATGGGTTGGGAGCGACAGTTGGATTAGATACCTAATCAGTCCAAGGCATGGGGGATATCATTGTGTAGAGACGTGACAGAGTTTGGTTGAAGTATGGGCACAATAGAAAGTTCACAAAAGTTCAACGCTTAGGCAAATTTTGAAGTTTTGGTTGCAGTAGTGAAACAGAGAGTGGTCGTCACAGGAGGACAGTGTAACATTAGACATTGTGAACAAAGTTGGGAGGGATATTTCTTTCAATTGTTCCAGACAATTGGGTCGCACACAACTTTGGGCAGAGCAGTGTGGATGGTTTCATTGGTTGCAGATGATTATTGGGTGTGTTGGAAACTTGGGGTTTCCACTTTACTATAAAAGTTGGGGTTTCTACTTTGACCAAATATTATGGTTTCTAGTTGGCACAAAACTTGGGGTTTCAAATAAACTTGGTGGCAGCGAAGGCACAAGTTTGAGCAGAGACTTGGAGATTGCAAATTTTGTGAATGTTGTCAGGGACGAAAACGACTTGAGGTGGGAGAGGATCTAAGGCCTTGGGAGCTTAGCTCAAGCATGCACACTCCCACCAAAGACCAAATCAGGTAGGAAAGTCGATCGATGAGAATGAAGAAATGAAAGTCTTGATAAAGAGGGGAGTTGGGGTTCCTTGGGCACGCGATGTGCCAAGGAACGACTCCACCCAAGGTGCCTTTCAACGAAAGTTATAAGATAAAAGATTTAGCGAGGAGTTGAGTGAGATACTTGGGTGCTCTATGGACGGAGGGAAAATCAGCTAAGGCATGGGAGCGCACACTTAGGAGAGTTGACCTGAATCACCTAAGGGGCATGCACACCCAAGATGACGATTTGGTTGGATGGATGGGGTGAACCGATATAAGGGGTGCCCCAAGGTTGGGCACATTGATCCCAAGGGGCATGGCGATTGAGAGCGCATGGGTTCATTGGGCGATCGGGTCCATGAAGGGGCACATTGATTCATTGTAGATGAGTTCACGAAGGGGCACGAAACCCTCAAAGGATACAATGGTTCACATGGTAACCTTTAGAGAGCCTATAAGAAAACAAAGGTGCACAACCAAGAAGGTAACAAGTTTTGGAAATACTTGGAGAAAGAGAGCTCTGTTATTCTAAGGAAAATAAAGAGAAGGAGCTCCCTCAAGGAGCCAAGTGTTGGACAGATTGTCATTGATGTCAATAGTCGATGTGATGACCTACTGTTAATAATGAATTACCACAGATAATATTGTCATTGATTGTACAACTGTTTTTAATGATGAATTACCACAGATGACAGTTAGTAGAAGATGTCATATAGTGTGCAGAGATTGATAGCGTAAACTTAGGAGGACGAGCACAGGGCACAAAGCTTAGGAGGCTGAGCACAGAGTGCGGCACAGAGTCGAGGAGGTTGAGCACAGAGTGCGCATGATTCCTTAGAATCCGAGAGTTTGTGGAAGGAATCAAGCTCAGGAGGGACAGAGGCTTGAAAGAGCTCAGAGGAAGGACTAGAATCGATTTAAGCTCAGCACGATTGGCGTCGAGTTCAGAGCAAGGAGCCATCGATAATCTCAATGGATGATAGAGATTGTTGGAGACAACAAGAACTAATAGTCGTGGATCATTTGATCCAGCATAACTGAAAGGAGGATAAGTGTCAACGTCTATTCCTTTCGTGGGAAAGAAATCGGGAAATCGGGAGTTGGGTGAATGGAGCAAGCTGCTTTCAGAAATCCCAAAATGAGAACTCGCGATTTGATCGAGACCATTGGATCGAGGACTAATCTGAGTCGTCGATCGGACAGGAAATGAACTTGCGAAGTCACGATTCGCGAAGTCATTCCGGACTGTTGGATTACTTTTGAGTGGAAGGATAGGATAAGTGAGGTAAAGAGGCTATGAAGTTCAAATATCCGAATACCCGTCGACTGTCGGATCAAACCCAAATTCCCATCAGTAGTCAGATCATGTTAAAGTGGAAGTACAAATCTAATCCATTGGATCTAAACGCTGAGGACCAACAACCGTTGGATCTAGTATAACTGTGAAGAGGATACGGCCGAGATCCATCCTCCAACTCCACGAAACGCGAAATAGCGATAAGATAAGGACCGTCGATATGGAGGACATAACGAGGACCATTGGATTAGGGTTGTGGGTTAGCGAACCACGTCAGCAAGGACACGTGGCACAGTAAGACACTGACAAGTGTCAAGTTGATACAACATTTCAGGTACATGAAAATCATAAATATAAATGACACATGGAAGCTAATAGGCTTGTGACACATCATCAAGTGACGTAAGTAGTTACGTCATCTCAGGAGTTTTTCCTCGAAATTTTTTACCATTTCACTCGCCCAAGTTACGAAGTCCAGAATGTCGAAATTCTGAAAGGGACACGCGTCAGTAGATTTACAGCTTCGGGAGATTTGACATGCTGGATGTCATGAAGAACCGAAGGGCAAAGTGTCAAAATTACGACAACCGTCCATCTCGATGAATGATTAAATCATAGCCATCGGATTCAACAGTAAAAGGATGAGTGTAAGGTTAAAGATGACCATTGATCTGTCTCCACAATTTTAAATGTGAACCGTCTGATTGTATCGGCGATCTCATAATCGGAAGTTTTGTAATGTTGCAAGTCACAAAGACCCGAGGGTCGGAATACCGAAATTCCGTCAGCCGTTCATCAAAACAGTGAATCGTGACCATTGATTTATTAAAGCGTTCATGTTCGTCTCGCCTAAACGTTTAGGTCACCAACATTGGTCATATGGTAAATACGTTTGAAAGTGCAGATTGTAATGCGTTGCCTATAATTGGTAAAGCCTATGGTACTATACCACGGACATATATGATGGTTTGAAGGAAGCACCTCCACAGAATTTGGTCTCTATAAAATTAACAGAGATTCAGGATCGAATTTAAAGGATTAAATTGATCCATGATAGTGATCAATTTATGGAAAGCCTTCACTGTAAAAACTATAAAAAATGATTATAATTAAGTTAATCGAAGAGGCGTGATGATCGAACATGGTCTGTTGGTGAAACGAGAACACAACAGAAACAAGAGTACGATCTAATGAGTTGATCCATGTCTGTGATCAACTCATGACAAAAATGAACCGATACACAGTCATGATTAAAAGAGAATAAATCATGAAAATATGAATAAATAATAAAAAGGAAAAATAATATTAATTAAAGTTTTAGATTATCATTTTAAATGAAAAGGTACAATGGTTCAAATAAAGGGACACGGTGTTTTAAATTTCACACCAGTTTGAAGATTATATAAACGAGAAAAAGTGGTGAGAAAAAAGTGTCTCTATGGTTCATATTAGAAGATCTAAAACAGGAGCAGATTCCAAGATGAAGAACTGTTCATTCTAAGATTCATGTCAATGTCTTATTGAAGATCAAGAGCAGAAGAAGACAGAGCAATAGTTATGCAATCTAGTACTTGACACAAAAGATCAAACAAAGCAAAGGTTGCAACATACTAGTAGAAATTATAGCAATGGGTGCATGAGTCAAATTCAGTGAAGTATAGAAGAGATTGTATTGCATTATAAAATAAGGGTGGTTGGGTGGTGCAAGGGCAGGTTGGAGCCTGTAGGGGAGTTGGTGCTTCCTTGTCAATTGTAATTGACTAAACAAGGAGTCGAAGCCTCCTACCAATTGTTCCTGGTGAACAGGGGGAGTTGGTGCTTCCATGTCAGTTGTAGCTAACTAAACAAGGGGTTGAATCCTCTTACCAGTTGGTACTAGTGAACAGAGGGAGTTGGTGCTTCCTTGTCAGTCATAGCTGACTAAACAGGGGGTTGAAGCCTCCTACCAGTTGTTGTTGGTGAATGAGGGTGTGGGTGCATCCTTCCAGTTGTAGCTGGTAAATGGGGTGTGGAAGAATCCCTTCAGTTGTACCTGAAGAAGCATGGGGAATGTCTCTCCATCATGTTGTAGTTTGAAAATAGTTTTGTAAAAGAACATTTTATTAATGAGAAAAGAGTTGGTGGTTTTCCCAGTTGGGTTCCACGATAAAATCTTGTGTTCATAAGGGTTTGTTGTTCATCATATATTTATTAATTGAATAATTAATATGTGTGCTTAATATGGATGAAGTTAAAAATAAAAAGTAGGCAATAATGATTCACCCCCCCTCCCCCCTCCCGCTCTCGGTATTGTTGGATATTCTATCAATTGGTATCAGAGCCAAAGTTCCTTTAAAAATAGTCTAACAAACTAAAAGGAAGATCAAATTAAGCACACATGGATGGACAACATATTTACACTGAGAATGGAACTCCAATACGTGGAAAAGTAGAATACATATTTTGGAGTACAAGAATGGAAAGTCATCTGAAGGCATTGGGACCTGATGTATGGAATTCAGTGATCATTGATTACTTCCCACCAAGCAGATTAAGGACTCCAACTCAAAAGAAAGCCAAGAAAAGTAACTCAATGGAAATGAATACAATCCTTGATGGATTACCTGATGATGTCAAAGAAAAGATAGGTGAATGTAACTCTGCAAAGGAAATTTGGGACAAGATAAAGGACCTCTACTCAGATGAGAAGTCAGTTGAAGCATTTCAATCAGAACAAAGTCTAGTCTACAACAATTCTAGTGATGAAGATTCTTTTGAAGAATACTCAAACATTGAAGTAGAAGTCAATCTGGAAGCTGAGCTTGAAAGTGCTTTGGACGAACTGAGAAAATATAAACAAAGGTGTAAAAAACTAAAGGATCAACTTAAGACTGTTGAAAAAATCAAGAAAGGGACTGAAGCCCTTGATAAAGTTCTCAGTTTACAAAGATTTCCCTCAAACAAATATGGCCTTGGATATGACCACGCACACATAATTAAAGGATCAAGTCCTATTACTCAGATTGATGTTAAAGATGACATGTCTAGTGATGATGCCTCCAAATAATCTGCCCATCCTCCCAAGAAGATGTATCAAATCAAAAGAGAAGACTCAGCCATCAATAAAGGTAAAGATTCTCCACAATCTTTTGATTGCAATAATGTTGATATTGAATTCTCCCCTGCAAGTAGAAAAGAAGATTCAAATACAATAACAAAATGTTTTGTTAGCATATATCCCATGGAGCAAGAAGAAGAAAAACTATCAAAGGCCAAAGAAAAGGTTGATTGGAGTCTCTATGAATGTCTCTATGACCATAATGAATCAGACTATAGCTATCTTCATGACTACACTCAAGAATTTCTTGAAAAGAGTCAAAAGCATGTCTTGGAAATAAAGGAAATGCTCAAGGACAGTAAAAAGATAATATATGAGCAGGACAATCAGTTAGAAGAGAAAGAAGAGGAGATCAAGAGACTGAAAAATGAAATCAGTCAAGCAAAAGAAGAAAAGAAGGAAGATGATGTCTCAAGAAAAAACCTTGCAGATCTAAAAGAAATAAGGAAAACTATGTCAATCTTAAAATCCAACTTGAAGAAGCCAAAAGGAGAGAAGAGGTAGTAAGGAACCAGTTGGACAAAAAGGAATAATCTTGTCATAAGATGGAAGCAGAAGTTGTGAATCTTAGAAAGAAGGTTGAGAAGTTAGATACCCAAATCAAGTTCTTGAACAACTCCATGACCTTGGATGAGATCTTGGATAGTCGAAGATCACCATATGACAAAACTGGTCTTGGCTACAATAAGAAAGAAATTAGTAATCTCAAGAAACCTGATGCAAGTCCTTCATTTGTAAAGAGTGAAGACAGGTCTGATGCAAGTCTTTCTTTTATAAAAAGGGAAAGCAATTATGATGCAGGTTCTTCATGTTCAAAGAATAAAAGCAACACTACAAAACTTAGAAGATCAGATCAAGGAAGACATCCAGAAGCTACTCATACACCTCAAAGCAAGTTCAGAAGAGAGACACCTTCATGGATGAATCAAAGAAGGTATGAGAGTGTCTTTAAAGGTTATTGTTTTTCTTGTAATGAATATGGCATAAAGCCTTGGATTGTAGGCATCATGGAAGAAAACAATTTGGTGGGTTCAACAACAGTATAAGATGTTGTAACTACAATCATGTTGGACATATTGTTGCACATTGTTACACTATGATTTGCTACAGTTGTGGTATGTTTGGTCACAAAGCCCATGACTGTTGGAACTCAAGAGGATAGTCAATAATAAATGCTTCACACAATATGACAACAAGAGTAAATAAGAAGACATGGAAAATAAAATCCCAAGTACCAAATAAGAAAGATGAGGAAAATATTGCTCCTGAAATTGATGAAGTTAATAATAGGAGTTTGGAGGATAAAACTTGTCATAAGGAATATTCTCAAAACAAGGATAAAGAAGCTTTTGTTGCACACAATAATGACGTTGATGATGAATCTCCAACGGTAGAAAAAAAAAAAATTGAGTGATGATTATCTCAGAAATCTTTCAATCCTATTTTAATTGTACACTGAAACTCCTTCTAAAAGAAAAAAAAAAAAAGGAGATCTTTGTCCAGAAAGATACAAAGACTATGCTCAATGAAGCCAATTATCTGATGCATATTCCATCAATTAGTATTGATATTGGAGGGAAGATGTAAGCACAACAATATTCATATTGAACAAAGGTCAGCTCAAGATTAATAGTAGTAAAACTCCTTGTGAACCCTGTTTTGGAAGAGCTCATTCGGTAAAATACTTCAAGGTCTTTGGAAGTAAGGGTTACATCAAAAGGCTTGATGAAAATTTCAGAAAATTGATGCTATATCTGATGAAGGTATATTTCCTGGATAGGCCTCTACCAAGAAAGCATACAGATGCTACAATCTTAGGTTACATAATATTGTTGAGAGTGCAGATGTCAAAGTGGATGATATAAAAACAGTTAGTATCATGGTTAAAGATCAATGACAATCAATGGATAGATTCAAGGGTTGTTTGAAATAGATGAGCTACAATTGCGCACTATTCCAGTAGGGAAGTGATATCTGCAGAAGCAACATTCTAATGTACAAAATGATGTACATGACATCTAGTAGAGATAACTAGAAGAGAGAGCCTGTTAGAAAGAGCTACCCTTTAAGAAACAAAGGGGGAGAACAGTCAGTAAAAACTCAAGGGAACTTTTTTGGTAAGTAAATAAGAAAGTGATTATATTAAGTTTTTGAAAAGACTCGATCACTACAAAAATTGGTATCAAGAAGATTACTCATATGAAACACAAAAAATCCCAATCAATTGATATAAGAAGTTAGTAAATCCACAAGGGAAGAACCCTGTTAGGAAGAGCTACCCTTTCAGAAACAAAGGTGGAGAGTAGTCAGAAGCTGAGTGAAAGCATATTGACAAAAGGAGTAATTCATTTATAACAAAAAAAAGGTTGATTACAGGAGGAGTTATCAGTGGTCAGACAAGTACTTATATAGACAGATCATAGGAGAAGAAACCCTTTGCCAGTGATGTCAAAGGGGGAGAGAAACTTCATAAATTGAAAACTTCATAATAAGAAAGCATCATCACAGGGGGAGTTTTGTATATGAATTTAGTGTGTTGACCTCAATGACAAAGGGGGAGATTGTTGGACAGATTGTCATTGATGTCAACAGTCGATGTGATGACCTGTTGTTAATGATGAATTACCACAAATAAGATTGTCATTGATGTCAACAGCTGCTATTAATGATGAATTACCATAGATGATATTGTCATTGATGTCAACAGTATATCAGTTAGCAAAAGATGTCATACAGTGTGCAAATATCGATAGCGTAAGCTTAGGAGGACAAGCACAGAGCACAAAGCTCAGGAGGTCGAGCACAAAGTGCGACACAGAGTTGAGGAGGCAGAGCACAGAGTGCGCATGATTCCTTAGAATCTGGGAGTTTGCAGAAGGAATCATTTTGCAGAAGGAATCAATCTCAGGAGGGACAGAGGCTTGAAAGAGCTCAGAGGAAGGACGAGAATCGATTTAAGATCAGCACGGTTGGTGTCGGGTTCAGAGAAAGGAGCCATCGATAATCTCAATGCATGATAGAGATTGTTGGAGACAACAGGAACTAATAGTCATGGGTCATTTGATCCAGAATAAATGAAAGGAGGATAAGCACCAACGTCTATTCCTTTCGTGGGAAGGAAATCGGGAAATCAGGAGTTGGGTGAATGGAGAAAGTTGCTTTCAGAAATCCCAAAACGAGAAGTCGCGATTTGATCCAGACCATTGGATCGAGGACTAATCTGAGTCGTCGATCAGATAGGAAATGAACTTGCGAAGTCACGATTCACGAAGTCATTCTGGACCGTTGGATCACTTTTTAGTGGAAGGATAGGATAAGCGAGGTAAAGAGGCTATGAAGTTCGAATATCCGAATACCCGTCGACCGTCAGATCAAACCCAAATTCTCGTCAGTCGTCGGATCATGTTAAAGTGGAAGTACAGATCTGATCCGTTGGATCTGAGTGCTAAAGACCAACAACCGTCGAATCTAGTATAACTGCAAAGAGGATAAGGCCGAGAGCCATCCTCCAACTCTGGGAAACGCGAAATCATGATAAGATAAGGACCGTCGATTTGGAGGTAATAACGAGGACCATTGGATCAGGGATGTGGGTCAGCGAACCACGTCAGCAAGGACACGTGGCATAGTAAGACACTGACAAGTGTCAAGTTGATACAACATTTCAGGTATGTGAAAATCACAAATATGAATGACACATGGCAGCTAATAAGATTGCGACACGTCATCAAGTGATGTAAGTAGTTACGTCATCAAGGGGATGTTTTGCCTTGAGATTTTTTACCATTGCACTCACCCAAGTTACGAAGTCTCGAACGTCGAAATTCCGAAAGGGACGCGTCAGTAGATTTACAGCTTCAGGAGATTTGACATGCTGGATGTCATGAAGAACCAAAGGGAAAAGTGCCAAAATTACTACAACCGTCCATCTCGATGAATGATTAAATCATAGTCATCGGATTCAACAGTAAAAGGATGAGTGTAAGGTTAAAGATGATTGTTGATCTGTCTCCAGAATTTTAAATGTGAACTGTCTGATTGTATCAGCGATATCGTAATCAAAACTTTTGTAATGTTGCAAGTCACGAAGACCCAAGGGTCGGAATACCAAAATCCCATCATCCGTTCATTAGAACAGTGAATCGTGACCGTTGATTTGGTAAAGCGTTCATGTGTTTGTCTTGCGTAAACATTGAGGTCACCGAAATTGGTCATATGGTAAAGAAGTTTGAAAGCACAGATTGTAATGCGTTGCCTATAATTGGTAAATATTGTGGTACTATGCCACAGACATATATGATGGTTTGAAGGAAGCACCTCCACAGAATTTGGTCTCTATAAAATTAACAGAGATTCATGATCGAATTTAAAGGATTAAATTGATCCATGACAATGATCAATTTATGGAAAGCCTTCACTGTAAAAACAATAAAATAGTGATTATAATTAAGTTAATCGAAGAGGCGTGATGATCGAATATGGTCTGTTGGTGAGCCGAGAACATAGCAGAAACAAGAGTATGATCTAATGATTTGACCCATGTATGTGATCAAATCATGGTAAAAATGAACCGATACACAGTCATGATTAAAAGAGAATAAATCATGAAAATATGAATAAAGAATAAAAAGGAAAAATTATATTAATTAAAGTTTTATATTGTCATTTTAAATGAAAAGGTACAATGGTTCAAATAAAGGGACACGATGTTTTAAATTTCACACCAGTTTGAAGATTATATAAACGAGAAAAAAGGGTGAGAAGAAAGTGTCTTTGTGGTTCATATTAGAAGATCTAAAATAGGAGCAGAGTCCAAGATGAAGAATTGTTCATTCTAAGATTCATGTCAATGTGTTATTGAATATCAACAACAGAAGAAGACAGAGCAGCAAGTATGCGATCCAGTACTTGATATAGAAGATCAAACAAAGCAAAGGTTGCAACAGACTAGTAGAAATTACAGCAATGGGTGCATGAGCCAAATTCAGTGAAGTACATAAGAGATTGTATTGCATTATAAAATAAGGGTGGTTGGGTGGTGCAAGGGAAGGTTGGATCCTATAGGGGATTTGGTGCTTCCTTGTCAGTTGTAACTAACTAAATAGGGGGTCGAAGCCTCCTACCAGTTGGTGCTGGTGAACAGGGGGAGTTGGTGCTTCCTTGTCAGTTTTCGCTGACTAAACAAGGGGTCGAAGCCTCTTACCAGTTGGTGTTGGTGAACAGAGGGAGTTGGTGCTTCCTTGTCAGTCGTAGTTGACTAAACAGGGGGTTGAAGCCTCCTACCAGTTGTTGTTGGTGAATGAGGGTGTGGGTGCATCCTTCCAGTTGTAGATGGTAAATGGGGTGTGGAAGCATACCTTCAGTTGTACCTAAAGAAACATGGGGAATGTATCTCCATCAATTTGTAGTTTGAAAATAGTTTTGTAAAAGAACATTTTATTAATGAGAAAAGAGTTGGTGGTTTTCCCAGTTGGGTTCCAAGATAAAATATTGTGTTCATAAGGGTTTGTTGTTCATCATATATTGCTTAATTGAATATGTAATATGTGTTCTTAATATGGATGAAGTTAAAAAGAAAAATTATGCAATACTGA
>JZKD02S2109336.1:282162-324211 GCA_000966675.3 Picea glauca
TGTCGCTGGATATTCCATCACCAAGTTGCTCCACTCTAGGAGGACCTTTTTTTCCTTGAGGAGGAAGGTTCGACAGAAAAAACAAGGAGAAATTATCTTGGAAATATTTTGGCCAAGTATGGAAAATGCAGGTCTATGTAGGCTTGTGGGAGATATAACTAGAATCTATGAGGTTTGTGGAAATGAAGAGGCGGAGTCTGTGGAAATGAAGAGACAACAAGAATATGGTTGGAGGCACGTCTGAGGTGCACTGTAGGTGGCAGTAAAGATGGTTTTGGAAGAGAGTCTTGTGGTGAAAGATCAGTTCATGAGTGTCTTGGTGAGGTGAGGTGAGGTGAGTCGTTTGACTCTGCCCTATTGTAAATCGAGCCGATAGTGCTCATGTTGTAATTTTTCTTCCATAACAAAGACTTAGTCAAGTGTTAGGCATAGTTCGTGTGACCCACACTATATCTATGTTTCTCTTGTATGTTTGGTTTGTTCCTTTGATGACCTCTTCGACGAATGGTTAAATAAGACTAATTGTTAAAGCAATTAATGAATGTCTAAGTAAGCAAGAGTTGCACTAGAGTAGGAGTGTGACTCATCAGTAGCCTAGAACAGAGTATGGGTATGCTCTAGGTGAAGAGGCATATTTTGAACGAAGTATTCTTAGTGCGCCAAGAAACCAAGTAAAAACGATCACGGTGCCACACGCTCTCAGGAGACGAATGATTACAAGATTCGTTTGGGCATCTTGTAGGGCCGTGACAGATCCCAATTATGATGTTGGTAACCTCCCTAATTAAATGGATTCTATACCATGGTGCATCAAACATTAATAAATAAGCAATTATGCAGTAAAATGTTTTCCTTGATTGAATTTGCATTAGAATTCTAAGTGATCTAGAATTTGATTAATTTTTTGAGCTTTTAGATTGGTTTAAAATGGGGTAAAAAAATTTGGAGAAAGTTTCGTCGTGTACGAAACTTGAATTATGGTGAAAATTCTTCTATACTTGAAAATTTAATGAGATTCAATTTCTATTTATACACGAAAATAAAATCTTTTTGCTATAAGAGTAGTTTACTCCTTTATATTATTATTGTTATTGAAAAATTCAATTACATTATATGTAAATAAATCAAAATTTTATTTTACTATTTTTTAATTTTAATTTTATTTTTCATTATAATTTGTTTTAATATTAGTAAATTAAATATTTATTTTTTAAATAAGAAAAAACTAATTGTTAAAGGAAAAAATATACTACCTTTTGGACCTCGAAACCTTATAGTCTCATGCAAAAATGATTATCATACATCTTATTTAACATACACGTTTCTCTTTCACATTTCATTAAATTCAATTTGCTCTCTTTCAAGGCAACCATGCTCCTTAAAGGCATTAGTGAGTTATGCATATTGGAATCCCTACAATGTGAGGAGAGGCAATACATGATATGATGCAAAACAATATATGATATGATGCAATGCCATTCATCTAATTTGTAAATCATGTAAACTACTATTATATGTGGATTTGGTTGCCTTCCAAGAAGTGAAGAAGGCATATGATATGATTTATGCAATTCATACTTGACATGGAAATTAATACTTGACATGAAATAAAATGTTAAAATAATTACACCTTAAGAAATTTGATCCTTCTTGGTGCTTGATAGATCTGGGTTTAAGATGGATTTACACTAGTTTATTATTTTATATGGTTTCATGTACATATGTGCGTACGTGGTATATGCTAGTTTATTATTTTAAATGTTGTCATGATCCAGGTGGATATCAGTGGCCACCCACCTTTTCCGACTGGCTCAAAACAGTTTTCTGGCAATTTACTATTTTTAGTAGGTTTTAACTTCTGGGGCCATTTTGAGGGCCTAAATGAAGGTTTTTTGAGATCAAGGTTCTCAATGATATCCAAAGGCATATTGAGCCCTCAAAATGAATCTCCTTGACGATACCTTTCCAACGAGCTATCACACGCCTAAAACAGAGATCGTATGCAAAAGTTACGACCCCGGGAAGTTGATGTACTAACCTACCCAAACGGGGCCCACATGAATTTTGGCGCTTCATCTCCTAGGGTTAGGCTTTTGGATATCTATGACTTTTGGCATTCTCTTCTATTGTAAAAAGGCCTCTAGAGCCTCATTGTAATCATCTTCTCACGGATGCGAGTAGCAGCCACATCTCTTCTCAGAGATAAGCTACCAGTGCCCTAGCTAGTTTATTTTCATTATGTCTGTAAGCATATTTCAGTCATTTGTTATTAATGAAATGAAGTCTTATTTCCGCTGCATATCTGTGTTTATGTGTATTTCTGTATTTCATTGTGTTCCTACATAAATCCGGATCATGTCATGTACATATGTACCTACGTAGTATTTTAGATATGTTGTCATCTAGTACATAGTTGATTTTTTTTAATTGAGTTGACTTTAATTTTTTTAATGTAACTTTATCTAACATAACGCCAATGTGACAATATCTCACCCATACTAGGATGTAGAGCACCTTGCTTCTCTCGGTGCAATGAGTATAATACAGATGAATAATGGCTATATAAATGATAGAGGATAAATGTTGTTCAATATATTATAAAGATACACAAATGTTAACCAATGATGTTGGCATCTTGACTTTGATGTCAACATGTGTGTATAACAACCATGCGACAAAGACATAACATCAACAAATATGTATGGATAGGCTCAATGTGACACATTGACATCATGATGTGTGTTGGTAGTGAAACAAGCCATGTATGTGTGAATGATGTAAGGGAGGTGGGTATAAAACATGTGGATTCGGGTATTTTATGAACAAGATTTATTCTTTAATTTGTAGATGATATAAATCAATATTATATGTGGGCTTGGTTGTAAAACTTTGGCATCCTAGTGGTATATCTTTGATTGAGAATATCATTAGAGCTTAAAATTTTTGAGATTTTTGTCCTAGCAAAAGAGTTTTTTATATTAAATTTTGTATGTTTTCAGGTCTACGATGTTGTCATTCTATAAACAATCATTTTTAAGCCTTCATGTAGATCTAGCTATACCAATACTCAAAAGAATGACGTGCATTGATGAAGAAAATCTATTTTGAATCTTCCATAATCATACCATGAAACTATTTGGTGACTTGATGGACTTCATCTCAAAAAACCATCCTAGCAATCTTAGTGTTGCAGTGTAATCATGTAGTAACCTTCCTCCCTCCTACCAATGATTTAAGAAGCCAAAGTTCCCATTGATTCAAAACTTCAATCGATTTTTCAAGCATCTAGATTAGTTTAGAATTGATCAGAAAAATCTTTAGATGATGATAATTTTAAATACACATAAACATCTACTTGATCTTCGAAATAAAATGATCATTTGAATGTTTTGAAAATTACATGTGAAGAACTTATCTAACCAAATCCACTTTAATGATAAATGACTTGCAAATAATTTAACTTGAAATAAACAACAATAATATAATCACATACACAAGTTGGAAAAAAACCAGAGTTCACCCAATTTGGGCTACCTCTCTAGGTCCACTTCCAATAGAGACTTCTTTTGTTAATGCTCAAATTCTTGCATTTTAAAATGACCATTTTACATCTTTCTCAAATGGAAAAACGAAGTGCATTGTTGGATTCCTAGTGAAAAATTGTGCAAAATTGATATAAAATACTTGAAATTTCGTCAAGGTGACCCCCGACACGCTTTATAGTGTAGCCTTCTACCCTTCGTACTTGTGGCATGCCTTACGAGACCAAATTATGCATATAAATGTGTGAACAACATTGGTTTGTGTGCCCATTAAATAGGGCACGCCCCTTAACCATATTCTATATTCCATGGTATGCTTTAACTATTATGAAGTTGTAGTTTTAACCAATTAAAGTTGGTGGATAGTTGGTTAGTGGAGTTGTTTTAAAACTTTGCTATATTTGGCAGGTCAAGGGTTCCATTCCCATCGAACTCCATAACCCACAAATTGTGTTGGTGCTTTTACTATATATAACATGTATATAGTTCAATGGTTTAGAAGCAGCCCAAAACTTTGGCATATGGTTATAACACACACACACACACACACACACACACACACACACACACACACACACACACATATATATATATATATATATATGTATATGTTATAACTAACACATGTTATATATACATGTCAATGGTTCCACTAATCCCTTCTGTAATGAGAGTGGTTACATGGAATGCAATGGATCAAGGGGTAAGGGTCAAGGGCTTAGGCCCTCGGCCCTTTAGCCACCTAAACAAAACTTTGTTTAACTTTTATATATTGTTTTCCATATAGTTATCAAGGAACAACGTGTGGTGTGTTGATATGGAGGGCTATGAGAAGACCTTTGGTGGTCATGGTGTTGAACCCTATTGACTCCATAGCTTTTACACAATACTAACCATTACTTTCCAATGGGGGGCTTCCATGTGGCAACCTCTCATTATCTCTTCAATGCCACTTGTCATCATTAGATTGAACCACTTGTCAACCTGTAGTTGGATTGTACCTTTCCTAGTCAACTACCAATTAGGTGTCACGTGTCACCCTTGAAGTGGTGACACATGTCACTTCTTTATTTTCCCTGTACTTTGACCTCTAAGCTTTTTTCCAAGTTTGACTAGAACTTTGACCGCTCATAACTTTTTCATACGAACTTCATTTGAGGTGAAACTTGCGTTGTTGTAAAGCTGACGAAGAGCTCTACACATTGATGGAATTTTTAGGATGATTTGAAGCATTTGAATTTTGATCATTTATGAACCATTCTAGACCTCTATGGATGTTCTAGATCTTTCTAGACCTCTGTGAGCATTCCCAGATCCTCTTGGATCAAGAATGGTGCAAAACCTTTGAGAAAAAATTCAATACACATAGAACTTGGATCATTGTGGAACTCTACCCATACTTAAAATTTGGAAAAACTCAATGTAAATTTATCATTAAAATGGAATTTGATTACTACAAGTTTACCTTGCTCCCCCAAAAAAGATCATAGCCTTCAAACATTGAAGTGAACTACCTTTTTATTGAAATCATACTTTGTACAATGGTACTACCCTCTATTGAGAAAGTTAGGTGGAGAAGTGAAGTATTTTTTAACCCTTTGAAGACGAAAAGATTGTATGAAAAATGTGTGGATGGAAATTTAAGTCAACTATGGAATTTAATTGATCTTTTATGTGGTACCCACAATTAGGAAAGTTATTCTCCATGGATGAAAAGCCTCCTTGGAAGAATTGATTAATATATGTGGGAAAAAAAATTAATTGGAAAGAGTGCCTATTCTCAAGCCACTAAAAAGTGTCCTTGGAATGTAAACCAATCTACCCTTGCTTTGCCCCCTCTTATAATCCCATAACATTTACTAATGATTGTAGTTATATGGATGTAGGATCTAAGATACCCTAACTCTAATATGATGACCTATGAACAACAGGCTATCACACATACATTTATCTCACATCTTGTCAAACTAATTGCTAACATGTCAAGTCCTTTATGCTTACTGTTATCCATCAATATAAGATGACCCAAACCCATTTTAAATATTGTTCGTCGTTCTTTCATATTTTCATAGTTTCCTTAACAATATCAACAATCTATAACTTTGTGTCATGTAAAAAATCCCCTTCATCTTTGATCAAATCCCCTATCATCCATCTCCTTCCATATGATTTGATATCCATGGAGAAACTACCAGAGATAGTGTCAATGTCAACGTCATACCAAGTTTTCATAAACCATAGGGGACCTAACGTGAAGAAGACTCTTACTATCATCATCTACCATCACCTCAAAAACTGTGGGTTGAGCATTTTTATACATAAAAATGAACTTCTCATGGGAGATATTTCTCCCTTGCAATATTGGCACTAATTGGAGTGCCAAAGTTCATATTTCCATATTTTCCAAGCATTATGTTGAATCAAGTTGGTTCTTGGATGAGTTGTATTATATTTTGAGATCATATCATAAGTGCAACACCAAGATTATTCATATGTTTTTTTTATGTTGATCCCAGATACCTTCACCGCATTGAGAGTGGGTATTATGTAATTGCCTTTGAAAAACACCAACACAAATGTGAAGTTGTCATGGAAGTCTTTGAGAAATGGAAGAAAACCCTCAATGAAGTGTTACATATTTCTAACCTACCATTTTAAAAAAATGAAAGTTGAATTCATAGTTCACTTATTTCAAACCTTAAAGAATATTTATTAGAAACCTTGGATTTATCATATTTTGTTGTAACTTTCCCAAATGCTAACCCTAATGAGTGAATATATATGTTTCCCTTTTAAGTGAATATGGGGGAGATTTTGGAGAAAATTATGGATATTGTACTAAAAGAGTTATTTAAATAAAAAGTATTAGAGGTTTCCAAATGCCTAGTCAACCTTAACCAAGAAGGTGAATATTTTCAAAATTAAATTATGGAACAATACCATTCAAATGATACAATGATTGTGGGGATTGCAGGAATGGGCTATGTAGTAAAATCAACTCTTGCTAAACATCTCTACAACTTGAGATGCCCCAATTTTAGCAGATTAAGTATTTTATGTGAAGTTAGAAAAAGGGGTTTGTGATCTTTGTAGAATAATATCCCTCATGATCTACTAGGTAATTGTGATTTGAAACATGTTGAAAATACCTCTCAAGGGAGATGTATTTGACATTTCTTACCACCTCTCCCCCCATTTTTTATCATTCTTGATGATGTTGATAATATGGATCTAATAGAGAGTCTATTAGATGTGGATGTTGTGGCATATGGGGTTCTGATATTAATCACATGTCATGATAAGGATTTACTTAAATATTATTTTTCAATAGCTATAGTATATGATATAAAGAAATTTCATGAAAGGCATACCCAAGATCTCTTTTGTTGAAATTATTTTCTCAATCTAAACCATCTGAAGAACTTGAATATTTAGTTCATGATTTCTTGAAAATTTGTAGGGGTTGTTGTTGTCCTTGAAAGTTTTGGGAGGAAACTTTGTTGGTGGGTGTTACACACCTAAGTGTCGCACTACCAAATGTCACACTTAAGTGTTTGTTGTAAGTGTCGCATTACCAAATGTTGCACCTAAGTGTCGTAAATGTCACAAGTGTTGCACCACCAAATGTCACACTTAAGTGTCAGATTTGTTATACACCTAAGTGTCACAATTTGGTCACCATGAGAAAAAGTATGTCATACTCCCTAGACAAGTTGGAAGTAAAACCTATCAATTGGAGGTCAAAATGCTACCTTTTTCCTTGATATTTTGGCCTTATTTGAGCTTCATCTCCCCCTTGCCCTTATACAAGGAGGGATAAACCATGATCATCGCTACCCCAAAGTGTCCTAAGGAGTGATAATCCCTTGTTCATCACCCTATGTATAGTTATGGTGGGGGGAATGAAGTTGTTGCAACCATCATGCCTTATTTTGTGAGGTGGTTTCTGAGAGTTCTCAATTGGTTAAGGGATTGGTTCAATCTATCTCCCATTCAAGGCAAGTTCAATCTTGTTGGTTGAGCCAAATTCTCTTTTGACCACATATTCTCCTCAAAAATATCTTATGGTTGTGATTCCTAAAATCCTATATAATGGAGTCCATACTTGAGTGAAAGGAGGAGTGTTGGCACAGGGGCAGACCCAGATTTCACTCCAAGAGCGCACCAACAAGCCTGAACTACTGGCCCTTTCGGCAACACCTATGAAGCAGATGCAGTCTCACCCGAAGTAGCTATGGGGGAGTTGCAGGATAGAGATGTCTACAACCAGGGGAATATCAAGTGGATCTTGACGCAATACAGCGCAGTATACCTAGCTCACTTATCACTAAAATCTACTCCACATTCTATAGATCTGATCTAATACAGTAATTCAATAACAATATATCAAGGACAAAGATAAATCATCAATCATACCCACATAACACCAGGTATACGTGGTTCACCCTCTCTCTAAGGCTATGTCCACAGAACTATGCTTATCATATATTAAGGTAAAGCTTACGGTGCTTTTCTGCGCTCTCTGCTAGCAAATCCTCATCTTCTTCTCTCTTCCTCTCCCCCTCCTGCACACCCAGCTGCAGGACTTGATCTTCACACCCAGCTAAAGATCTTACAATGACAGAAGGCTCTTACTCTCAACACTTCTCTCACTCACAATACAATATTCTCTCAATGAACAACAATCAATAACAATGCTCAACAAAAGTACCGACCCGACCCAGGTCCTCTCAACCTCTATTTATACAATATATTCCCTCAACGACACCCTTAGGTTGAAACCTAGGTGCCAAAACCCTAAACACCAAAACCCTAGGTGTCTAAAACCCTAGGTCAACTTGATCCACATTTTTTGGGCTTCACCAGCTTGTCTTTCCTGCCTTCTCGCACGATGCTCCAAAGCATCCAATTGTCGTTTTCTTGAGTTGTCCTCAATCCCTCTTCCTTTATAATCTGTCATCCTTGATCTTCTCGTCCAATGGCTTGCTTTTCCATACCTCGCTTTGTCTTCTTTTCTCTTTTGCTTACTTCGACCCAGTGACAGTCACTGTGTCTCCCACGAAGTTCGCTTTTTACCTTTTCTCCCTTGTTCTCCACTTCCTTCCATAACCAAGGGCCAACAAGGAGAATTAAAAGCATCATACTTATGATTGTGTGAGATACAAGGGGATAGATTGGGGAGCTTGGAGGAGTTGTTGCAACATCAAAATTGAGATTGTAGTGCTTCCATTTTCTTGGATTTCCATTAATACATAACTTGGCCTATTCCTCTCATGTCTATGCGTTTAAGTATATGCATGTATATTGTTGTTAAATTCATCATATATAGATCTATTTTTACTTAACAATGTATTGTGGAAGAAGGAGGTTTCTCTTCGTTCTTTGTAGGTATTTTCTTATGCCTAGGAGCTTGGAAATCAAGATCAAAGGCTGGAGCAGTGAGGACAACTGATGTAAAAAGGTAAGTCATCCATCCCTCTTTTCTCATTATAATTGTCGAAATAGATCTAGGAGAGAAGTAGTACACCATTTATTTTCCTTATGTCTTGTATCAAAGAGGGGTCTTGATCCAAGGGGGGTTTCACATGTCCTCAAGGGGAACTTTACTACAACAGAAAATTAGTGACTCCAATGGGGACTAGTTCTCTTTAGTCTTTCCTTGGTATTTTCCAGCCTTTTGAGTCTTACTTGTTACTTTATCTTTTTTATTTTTATGTTTCTTTGTTGATTTATCCCCTTCCTTCATTACCATTGGGAAATTCACTAAGTCAAACACCTAATATTTTCATAGATCTAAGAAAAATTTGTGTTTTTCCACTACCTTCAGGACTTCATCCCTCCCCCCATAAGGGAGTACATAGCGATAATTCTTGATCAACAACCCTCCACAATGTCTTAGGGAGCGATAAAACCTATTTCATTTCCCTATATGCATGGTTGTAGGAGCGATAGTCCTTTTTCCGAGTGAATTTGGGGCTTGTTTTACTTCTTGTCTGTCAGTGTTTGTCTCATACCTCTATAATAGAATCCTCCATGCTTGATTAAAGCTCTTATGGATCCTTCTTCTTCTCGAGATCTTTCTATTGTTGATTGTTGTTGATTCTGAATTATGAATATTTTGGGTAGTGCAATATATTTTTCTTCTTTGTTCTTCTTGTCTTCTTCCTTCTTAGGAGATCCTCTGATTGTTTATGCATAGCTTCTTTGATCTGTTGTATTCGATCTCAATCCTTTCTCTATCTAGATATGTCATAGTATGGCCTTTGACTGCTAATGATCTAATCTAATAATTTGGTGTTTTTCTGCTGCATGTCGTTCTTCTGAAGATCTTTTCTTAGAGTGACTATTTATTCTTCCAAGCCTTCGATCATCTCGTCCTTTTCATCTAACTGACCTCTGAGTGCTTCTTTAATTCTTTTTTCTTCTTCTACATGGATTTTTAACTTTGCAATCATCTACTCGACTTCTTCATAGTTGGAATTATGAAATCTTTCTTTCCCTTTTAGTTTTGCCTTGAGTGACTTGATTTTATTTCTTTCAATCCTTAGATCTTCTAGTGCAGTGATTAATTCTTCTCTGAGATTGACTTCTTCTTCTTCTTTCAGAATATTCTTCGAAATATTCTACTTCCATGAAGAGTACTCTTTTGGTATCACTGTCACTGTCTTCATACTCATATGATGTTGAAATTTCTTCCTTGATGTAGAGACTTTTCTTGAATAATTTATTTTTGTTTCTTCTACCCTTTTGATTTTTCTTTTTTCTTTTTAGGGTCCTCTTCTTCATCACTTTCCTTATTTTTATGAGGACATTTAATAGAAAAATGACTAATACCACCAAAATTAAAACATTTCAATGGAAGCATACCTTTGTATTTTTCGGTTCCTCTTTTCAACTTTCTAATGAAGTTTGCCATTTCTTCATCTTCCTCTGAATCATCGTTGCAACTACAATTTGAATTTGGCTTTTGCTTGTTCTTATTATTTTTCTTCTTGGATGCCTTGAATGTTTCTTCCTTTATGACTGGGTCATCTTTCTTTATCCCCATCTCATAAGCTGTGAGTTTCCCATGTAACACATCCATGGTCAATGTATCTAGGTCCACCCTTTCTTCTAGAGCTGAAATATTCGAATCAAATCTCATTGGTAGACAGATTATTACTACCTTTTGAACAAAAACTTGGTCTTTCATCTCATCTCCCAAACCTTTGATACCATTCACTACTTCATCTACTTGTATAAAGTAATTTGCAATGTCTTCATCTTCTTTCATCTTCAATTGCTCGAACTTGTCTCTAAGGGTTTGAAGTTTAGGTCCCTTAACTTTGGCGTCTCCTTCATAGATGTTCAGAAGTTTGTCCCAAATTTATTTTGTAAATTCATAGTGAATAACCTTGACATGTATTGATTTAGTCAAACCATTCAGAATAGCCTTTTTATCCCTTGAATCGTTTTCTTCAAGTTTCTTTCCATCCTTATCTGTTGGGGGAGTGGCTGGTGCTTTGTATCTATCTACTACTTCTCTCCATACATCAAATCCTTGTGCCTGCATATACATTTTCATCCTTCTACTCCAGAAGGCACAGTCATGGTTACCAAACTGTGGTACTCCAATCTTAGCGTAATCCATGATCTCCTTCCAGTGGTTAGACTGCTTCTTGAAGGATTTCCTCTGATACCAATTGTTGGAGTACTGAGAGGGGGAGTGAATCAGTATGAGCACTTTTATTACTTTTAACCATAATATGTATTGTTTAACTTTATGAGTAGTTCATTTATAGCATTCAAAACATCATGAGAAGTATAAATAAACAATGAACAATGAACAATGAACAATGACACAAGTACACAGTGCACCAAAATTTTACATGGAAACCCAATGCAAGAGAAAAACAAAAAATTCTTTTCTTATATGTCAGAAGAAATACATTCATAGGAAGCACCAACTTCCTTTTGTTCCAGCTACAACTAGAAATAGGCTTCGACCGCCTAATCTCTCAGGATCCAACCTGAAGGAAGCTACAACTCCCTTATTTTTCTGGCACCAACCGAAAGGAGGCTACAACCCCCTTTCCTTGCCCCATCCTACCACCATGAAATATAAATGGAGACCAAACTGTCACTACCATAAACTCTGTCAATCTTGTCACTGTAAATCATGTCACTGTAAATCCTGTCACTGTAAAAACTATCACTGTAAATATTGTCACATCAATCTCATCAACCAATCGGACCTGATCACATAGATCTCATACCCAATATCACAAGTGTATAAATCAAACCATGTACATATCATCACAAATATATCTCCCTAATCATGTGTCATACATGTACTAACATCCATAAACCAAATATAATGACTATCACATCAACCATGTATCAAACCCTCATTGTTATGTAGCTTCAACCTATTCCAATATCTTCAACAATACATCTCAACTAAAATGCCTCAAACATGTACCATATGACACAATATATTCCTCAATAAAATACCCAAGAATGTGTTCCAAGTACAAACAACAAGTGCACCAGCAGTATGTCTCTGCAGATCTGCCTCATACAACATGTACCATGCAACCAAAGTACCTCAAGGGAATATACTCAACCTCACATAACCATACCTCAAGCAATCACCAAGATCCAACCGCAAAGAAACATACAATCATACATTTTACTTTTGTAGATGACTTTGTTGTACCTGAACACTATCACACATGCATGTAGACTCTCCTCATCTCCTGCAGACTGATACAAACCTCATCCTTCAGATCTGGCTTTGCCTCGTGGGACGAAGCATGTTGTTTAGTGGGGCCTCACGTGACGAACCCTAGACAAACTGTGGGGGTGCCTCGTGGGACACTAGTACTTCAACCCACGGGGATCAGCTAAATCATTGTTTTTCACAAGACCCTCACTCTCCTCTGCAATCACGAAACTGTGTCGTTGCTTCTCCTTTGCTACCTCAGATTTGTGCTACCTCATATTTGTCAATGAAATTCCTGCCAAAAACATTTAACAAGATAGATATTCAATGTGTGAAATAGGTGCTAATGGGAGTCTCTTGATATCTTATTTATACTTCCCAAGTGCCTTTAGGGGATATCTTGTAACTATTTTACCCATTTCCCTTCTTTTAGGGCTAACCCACATTTTTGTTGCAACTACTTTACCCATAATTAACTTCTTGTTGCAACCACTTTAACTAGCAAACTTCTTGAATACTTTCTAAAGGCTTCTAAAATAATTGACTTCTTGTTGACCTTCTGGGAGTTTCTAGATTATTCTTAAGGATCCTCCAATCTTTACAAATCCATATCTCCTCAACCGTAAGGAGCCTCGTGACGTACCACCTATCACCAGAAACAACATGACGTGTACTATACATCTATGATAGTCTTACTTGCAAATACCCTCACCTTCATGTGGTTATTCCTCGATCAATTGTGGCTTCCATGACCATACCTTCGGGGCTACCAAAATTTTCTACCAGACTTGCTTCAAGGGTTGACATCAATGACAACCAACTCTATCTTTCAACACTAGCTTCCATACACATGTCAACTCATGGCATTTAAATTCAACTCAAATGCATTTTCACACTTGAAACTACCTATGGTAAGTGTTTTGGGTAAACAAGGTTTGATGACAAACAATTTGAAAAGTGTCACCCTCTTAAACAATGCCTTCATTATACTTATGTAAAATGGTTATTATAGATGAACCTAGTTACCTTAAAACAAAAAGTGTAGATGATGTAATAAAGGCTAAGGGAGATGAGAAATGGTGATGCAAATGATACTCACTTAATTCTTTATGATGTGATCAAATATTTGTATGTGAATTTGGTTGAAAAACCTACAAATTTAAGTAACATGTTTTCAATTAGGGATACAAGTTAACCTTAAACATCTTGAAATGTAAAGTAAAAATATTTTTTATTTAATTTTGGATGTAATATCTTAACCTTAAAAATCTAAGATATTACTTGGAAATTTTTCAAAATGTAAAGACATTGATGTAATTTATGTGCAGTTACATTATACGTTCTTGATGACATCATTAGACATTTAAATTTTGAGAAAGGATCTTAATACTTTTGGGTTTGAGAAATGTGGATTGTGTCAAATGCCCATAAAAAATAATTTTATATTTCTATTAAAAAAGATAAAAAAATGTCAACTTCTCTTCATGTTATTTTGAATGGTTGAAAAAAAACAATTAATTACATATTTAGCTTATGACAATATTATAATGTATTAAAATCTATAAAAAAAAACTCAAATTTTCATAAACAACTTTGAAATAATTAGAATCAAAGTATTACATTAAATTTAAGTAAAAGAAAAATGTTGAAACAACTACTTATAAATTGTACATCACTCTCACTTTTAGAATATTCTACGAAATTCATAAGTGGTAAACAATTATCCATTAAGTAGTTTATTTTTTCTCTATATATTTCAAAAAACATATATAAAAATAGTTTCTTTGGATTATATCTCCACTTTTTTTTTCCAGTAGAAAATTAGCACAATTATATTAAGAAAATATAATGTTTACATCCGAAAAGACCATATCAGTCTTTAATGTCATGGAAAATAGCTGACCACAGAGTTGGACACCCTGAGAGATACATTCAGATACATCCAACAGAGAGCTCCAAAAAGGACCACTACTCTCCAGGCTTGCTAACAAAGCAAAAAAAGATTAAGATCAATATCCACCACAGTCTTGAAAAGACAACATAAACACATCCCTGCTCAAAACAGAGATAAACTAGCCAAAAATGTAGGAATAATAAGGGGGGCGCTAATAGATGTTGATAAGTCAGTGTTGACCCGCCAAACCTCCAGACCACAGGTAGAGCGAGATACATCATTTTGGTTCCAATAATTCTTTCTTAGAAATCCCATCCACTTCCTTGTTGTACTCACGATAAATGTGAAAAAATTGGATGTCTGCAAACTTTCTTTTTAACATCTTGATTCTGTGTTTCCATCCTTCAATGGAGCTAACACGCAGATCACTTTTATCATTCAACAAGTCTATGATTACCTTTGAATCTCCTAGAATCTGAAGCTTGTGAATAGACAAAAGATTTGCTATAAAGAGTGTTTCCCATACTCCCATTAGTTCTGCCTTTGTATTAGTTCCAATACCACAGTTCAAGTACCATTTATAAACTGTTGATGCCGAGAGTTTAATGATACCCCCGGCGCCACTGCAAATTCCATTTTACTTCATTGCTCCATAAAAATAGGCCACTGGGTAGTCAAGAAGATGATCTATCCTGCAAGAACAGAAGGAAGAAGTAATATTTTTATCCACAGGATTATGAAGGGATCCAAGAGTCTTGATAACAACTGAATGAATAGAAGGAGTTTTTCCTTCAAAGGTAGTTACATTCCTTTCAAACCATATAAGCCAACATATCAGAGGAGCTAGACTAGTTGAAATATTCTTTTTCTTGGTCCAATTTTTTATACAGTCATTTAAATCAGTCCCGCCCCAATCCTGATTGAACTTTTTAATGGCTTTAATTTTCATTCAGATAAGGTTGGTGAAAGAAAAATGAATAAACACGTGTTCAATATCTTCACTATCTTCTTTGCATAACTGACAATGACCAGGGCCCTCCCATCCTCTATGTTGTAAATTTTTCCATGTCAGAATTTTGTTCTCCGCTGCCAACCACAAAAATAGTTTAATTTTTTGTTGTATATCCCATTTCCACAAGATTTTGTGCCATCCTGTGAGAGTCGACAGGTTTTGAGTAGATATTAAGGTCGAATAAACATTCTTTGTCGAAAGGGAGCCTGATGAGTCTCCCCCTATCCATAAAATTCCGTCTTCAAATTCAGATAAAGTAACCCCTGATGCTTGAAGAGACCGCCAGAAGCGATGCCACTCTGCTGCCAGATCATAAGTTGATTCTTACTGAGAACAGTGAGAAGCGAAAGAGAAAGGAAGGATGAATTTTCCATCCCCAGAATTTGGTCCCTACCTAGATCCAAATGATGACCCAAACCAGGCTTCCAGCTTAGCCAATTTGTAATGAGATACACAGACTTTAGAAGGCTATTCCATCTTTTTGAAGCCGAAAGTTGATGAAAAGAAGCTGATCAAAGGTAATTTTTAACTGTCGTAGAAGGGAAATACTTCTCCTTTATTACTTTTTTCCACATTCCTTCTTTAGTTAGAACTCTCCAAAGAGTTGTCACTACCAGAGCTTTACTGAAAGAGAAGATATTATGAAATCCCCAACCCCCAAAACGTTTTGGGCAAGCTAGAGTCTCCTAGCGATAGAGGTGATAATGATTTGAGTCAGCATTCCCATTCCAAAGAAAATTATAGAGTAATTTTATTAACTTGTGAAGAATGGATAACGAAACTGAAGCTAGAGATAACCAATAAACGGGTTGGCTTTCCAGGACGTCTTTGCATAGTGTATATCTGCCACCCAAGGACAACCATTTGTAGCTCCAATGGTTAATTTTCTTTTCCACTTTGGTTAAAAGCCATAGCCAATCTTCCAATCTTTGTAATCTAGCCTTTAAGTAGTACCCAAGATATTTGAATCCCACAGAAAGATCAGAAAAGTTATATGGGAGAATTAGCTTGAAAGAAGCAAGTTCCGACTCTAAGAGTCCTTAGTAATGAACTATCGATTTGATTGGATTCACCTTTAAGCCAGAAACCAAACAAAACTTATGATCAAGACTCACAATCTCCTTCCATTCATGCACAGAAGCATTTGTCAGAAGTAAAAATCATCTACAAATAAAAGGTGTAGAATTTTCGTAAGTCTGGAAACTTTTATTCCGATTAAGGACCCTTCTCTTTGGCTTGATTTTAATAGCAGGCTTAGACTCTCCATCACTAGAATAAAAAGTAAGGGTGATAGTGGACATCCCTGACGGAGTCCTCTACCGCTTCTGAAAAAGTTGGTGGCCTCCCCATTAACTAATACTGCAAGGGACGCAGAACTTACACATGCCATAATCTAGTTTGTCAAAGGTGTTCTGAATCCCACTTGGATTAAAATCAATCTCAGAAAGTCCCAATTGACACAATCGTAAGCCTTTTGTAGGTCTAGCTTAAGAATGAGAGCTTTTATGTTTTTCTTTTTTATATTGTAAATCCATTCATGAGTTGTACCTATTGCATCATGAATCTGACACCCCTCCAGGAAGCCAAGTTGTTCTGTCGATAGGTCCCTCGAAAGAATCGTTTTGATCCAATTGGCGATAACTTTTGAAATAAATTTATAAACCATGTTGCACAAAGAAATAGGTTTGTAATCCCCAAAGTTTTGTGGTTTATTGATATTGGGGATCAATGCTAAAAAAGTGGAATTTAGGCTTCCTGCAATTCGACCAAAGGAACGGACCTCCTCCACCAAATCCAGAAGATCCTCACTGACTAAATCGAAGAAATGTAAGAAAAATTCCACTTTCCAGCCATCTGGCCCTCGAATTTTTTTTCTCTTTTAAACTGAGATAAAACCGATTTCAATTCCTTTATAATAACTGGAAAATAAATATCTCTCGCTTCATCCTCGCTAATCAACCTTGAAAAGAGACCAGCCACCCCAACCTGCTCTACTGTTGAAACAATATCAGTGGATTTAAAGAAGCTCTTGAAATAATTTTCTGCCTCCACAACTATCGCTTTCTGACCTTTGTAAATAAATCCCGAATCATCTCTGATCTCCCATAAATGTTTTCTATTTCTCCTGTGATTAGCAAACTGATGAAAAAACTTGGTATTTTGATCGCCACTTTGGACCCAAATTTCATGACTTCTGAGTCGCCACAGGTCCTCCTGAGATTTTAGAAGCTTATTCCTTTCAAATTCAAGTTTAATGAGATTAGACTCCACCTTCGGAAGTAAACAACCCTCCGAGAGAAACCTCAAATGATTTTTTACATTTCCTTCCAAGTTCTCCAGAACTTTAACATCTCGGTCCCTCGACTCTTTTGCCCATGTTTTTGTAAGAGTTTTAAGGTCCTTTAACTTCCTTATAAAACAACATTGTCTATCTCCTTCCTGAAGATAATTATGATCAGTCCAAAGATTATGAACCATGTTGTCGTAGACTTTATCAGAGAGCCATTGAGAATTGAATTTGAATGGGTAAGTTTTAGGAAAAGTATTTTTCTCTAGCTGTAACGGTATTGGTGTGTGGTCCGACACAAAGGGAAATTCCACCCATGATCGATAAAGTCTAACATCCAGGAGCAGATCCTCCAAAACCAAGAACCTGTCCAATCTCTTGGCTATCAAATATGTACCCGAGCGCCCATTACGCCAAGTCAGGACTAATTTGTCAGGCTGGACATCAATAAGTTTATGTGATAGAAAGAGAGAGTTGAAAAAACTTGCAAGCTGGCCGGAAGAAGCAAAGCCTCCCCAAACCTCTCCATTAGAGACCATAAGATTTAAGTCCCTCACAATCACAAGACTTTTCATAGAAAGAAGACTGTTGTTTGCAAGAGTAGTCCAGAAAACTTTACGCTCCAAGCAAGGACCATAAACATTTAGAAGATTGATCTTCCAAGAAGATATACTCTTTAAAATAATTTCTTTGCATTATCCCCACTTATTCCAAGAAGATATATTCATAAAGAGTTTAGTTATACAATTTTAAAAAGAGATATTTATAAAAACTTTGAGAAAAGAGGTTTCTTAAAGTTTTCTCCATAATTTCCAAAAAGAGATACCTCTAAGAATTAAGTATCCACAATTTCCATGAAGAGATAAGAGTTATGGATTTATATAGATAATATGTTTTTTTAAGTTTTCCCATAGTTTATGAGAAGACAATTTCCTTTATGAAAAGACAATTTCCATGAAAAGATAAGAGGTATGGATTTACATGGATAATGTATTTTCTTAAGTTTTCCCATAATTTCCGAGAAGACATATCGATAGGGAATAGTCTCCACAATTTCCATGAAATAATAAGAAATATAAATTTACATGGATAGAGTATTTTCTTAAAGTTTTCTCCATAAAATATTTTCTTAAAGTTTTCTTCATAGTTTATAGGAAATTAAGTATCCACAATTTCTAGAGATAAGAGGCATGAATTTAGATGGATAAAGTCATTCCTAGTTGGAATGCTTATCAACATCACTTTCAAGACTCTCAACTCAAGTGGTTTCCTCGTAGTTTTCTATGAAGTTTCTAAGAAGAAATGTAATGTCGTTAGAGAAGTTAAATAATATAATATATTTGTGAGTTGTTTGGAAAGCAAAAATGTATTTGTGTGGTTATTTTTGTTTAACTCGTTGCACTCCTAAGTTACCTTGGACTCGTTCTCTCACATTGAAAATGTGGAGAGGAATAAAATTTCTAACTTATAGTTATAAAGTGTGGACTTAGTTGTAAAAACATCCCACACGTGTCTTTTGGCATTAATTTTGGCTTTTGAAAAATTCAATTTGAGCCTCTTTTCATTTTACATATTCAATCTTAAGTATCCACAATTTCCATGAAGAGATAAGAGGCATGAATTTAGATGGATAAAGTCATTCTTAATTAGATTCTTAATTAGAATGCTTGTGAACATTATTTTCAAGACTCTTAATTTAAGTGGTTTTTTCTAGTTTTTTATGAAGTTTTTAAGAAAAAATGTCTTTAGAGAAGTTAAATAATTATGTCGAAGGCATATTTTAGGGAGAGCTTTTATTAAATACCTGTCAACTAGTTGACAGGTTTTCCTAAACAACCATCTAAAACAACCATCCTTGTCATCTTTATCCCGTCTTTCAAAAAAACTCCTCGACCATCACCTTTTAAACTTAAACTAATAACGTCACTGCAAATGTCAATGTCGTGGATGTAATACAGGAAGTTTATTTTATTTTACAGTTTATTCTCGGCATTGCATCGCCTCCTTTCAACAATTAAATATTTGACTCCGCCATGGGTGTTCCATTTCAAACGTTCCCATGAATTTGGGCACTGCTTCTATATGCAGTGAAAGAATTAAGATATAATGGAACTTTCTATAATAAAACTGTGCATGTGAAGTTATTTTGTAATTGATTTTCCTGGAATTGAAAGGTTGAAATATTAGTGTGAGGTTTTGTGCATTTTTCCCGAAACTGTAGCTTGAAAATTATGCAGAAATGCTTTGGGGTTAATTTAGAGAACACGAGTATTATAGTTAAGATGAATTTTTAGCTAGGGAGAGGGTTTCTCAATGTGGGGTATTGCAGTTAGGTTAAATTTTATTTGGGCAAAGGGTTTCCTAATGTGGCCATTAAACTTGAATCAATTTTTTTATTGGTTGGATGGTTTCTTAATTTGAGCTATTGAAATTTAGGTGAAATGTTTATTGGCAAGAGGGTTTTCAATTCAAAGTGTTAAAATTGGGGTAAATTTTTAGTTCGCAGGAGGGTTCAAAATTGATAAAGAGGAGGATGACATTGTTGTAATTAAAATCAAAATCCTTCTGGTGTTCAGGAAAAGGCCAGTCTTCGTTGGGAGAATTGATTGAAGAATGATCATAAGGTAGAATGGCAGCTCCTGGTTTTCGAATTCTAATTGTGCAGAATTTTATGGCATCTTTACAACATACTCACAAAGTGAATGTTCTTGTGTTGAAGTCATGAAGTGGTTTCTTGAGAGAGTTCCCTGAGCTCTTGTCCTGTGAAGGAACTGTTGTTTCTTGGAGGCCGAGAAGATAGTTATCTGAGGTTAAAATGCCATTTGCGCAAAACTTACTGAGGTTGAAAGCTTCTTTCCAAGGAAATTGCAAAAGAACTTTGAAACACTGAGAACATCAAAAGTCTGCAAGGGGTGCTCAAAGGAGGCAATCACTTACCAAATATTTCATTTTCCTATTCTTTTGGCATGGATAGTTTATCATCAAGTGCAGGCTCTCACAATTTGGGTCGTTCCAATCAATCAAATAGATGGTCTGATCAGACAATTGATCAGAAAAGGCCCTCTCTAGGTTAGGAACCCTTTCCCAGATGTTTCCAATCCCCTCGATCCATGGTCCTTCATGGTAGGTTTGTGAATATCACAATCATATCTTTCTTGTTGATAAGAGCTTAATATCATCCTCAAATTGTTCTCAAAATATAATTTCAGAAGTGAATTTTCCTACAAAGATGGTCATTGATAACAACATTAAGGCAGTTACATACTCTGGCACTGGGCATCTCAAAGGATTTTGTACATCAAGTCAAAAGCATTCATGGTTCAAAGTTATTGAATCAACTAACTTGTGATAGCTTGGACTGTGGTAGGATTCTCATGAACCATAAGTCTGTTGGTTTTTTGTTTACTGTATTATTTTGATTGAAAATACATCTTATATTTGTAATCTTTGCATGTAAGTTTGGTATGGTTAGAGATCTCATTTGTAGGGTTTTACTTGAATGCAGGTTGGCTTGAGGAAAGTCTCCAAGTCCTTGGTTGAGGTACGTGCAACCGGATTTTTAGAAAAAAATGAAACTCTTGGTGAAATGACAAAGATTTTATGTGGCGATGACCTCATATTACTTTTGATATCTGATGTTGAACAGGTCGGCACCACCGTACCTATACTACGGTGACACATTTTATATAGAATCTTTCCATTTGAGAGATAATACTGATCTTTCCATTTGAGAGATAATAGTGCAGTTGCTATTGTTGTGAATGCTATTGATTGATGAGCATTTTGTAAAATTAAATCCATCTAATTTGATTTCTACAAATATATCTTCAATTTCCATTACTAGTGTATATTTACAATTTCCATAATAATAATATCTCTTATTTATTAAGGAAATGCTTTTATTTGTTATAGTAGTAATAGATATATCGTAACTTTACTTTATATGTAACAACTACTTAGTAACTTTATGCATATGCCAATCATCATTGTTAAATCAATATTACCATCACTAAGAAAAATAGAGCACACCCATTATATTATATTTTATATCTTGCATTTTAGGTGCTGTTATATTTTTTCTTTATAAAAATATAAATAATATATTTCATATTGGATTTTTTATATTATATTTTATTTTATATAAATATAAATTTATATTTTATATTTTTTTAGCATTTTTTTTTCTTTTTATATTATATTTTATTTTATATAAATATAAATTTATATTTTATATTTTTTTAGCATTTTTTTTCAATTTTAATAGTGAAAATTTTAAAAAAATAATATAAAAATGTTGTTTCAAAATCAATACATTTAAAAATATTGTTTCAAAATCAATACATTTAAAAATGTTATTTCAAAATCAATACATTTAAAAATATTGTTTCAAAATCAATACATTTAAGAGAATAACATTAAAATTGAAAAAAATAATATAAAAATGTTGTTTCAAAATCACCACATTTAAGAGAAAAACATTCTTTTTAAAATATAGATAATTTCAAAAAAAATATTATTATTATTATTATTAAAATTAAATTTAAAAAGATTTATTTATTTATTTATTTTTTATTTTTTATTTTTTATTTTTTATTTTTTTCTCTGAAAAAGTTGTTTGTATATTTGGAAAATTTAAAAGAATTAAATTTTCCAAAATAAAGATAATTTTAAAAACATTTTTATTTAATTGTAAAAGAGTTTATGATTAAAACAATTTAATATATTATAAAAAGAAAATCTAAATTTATAGTTTTTTTTTAAATATTTTTGGATTTACAATATTAATCATCTACCAAATATTTTTATTTAATTTTAAAATAGTTTATGATTAAAACAATTTAATATATTATAAAGAGATTATATTTATAGTTTTTTTTTTTAAATAATTTATTTTTGTATGAAACCTTTTCAGTTCACTTGATTTCTTAGGAGGAAACACGTGTTCTTAATCATTAGGCCTATTACTATATTATTCATATTAATTTAAATATACAATATTTATCGAAATGAAAGAAAATAAAGAATTTTTTTATTCATTTTTTTTACCATATTAAATCAAATTAAATAATCATTAAACTTTTTAAAATTAGAAAAGCCAAAATTTACCTTAAAATCCATAAAAATCCCTTAACCTCAATTAAGGAGTGTAGTTTGTCTTATATAAGCCTTTTAAAATGAGTAGGTTTCGGTATTTTAAATAACTTTATGCACTTCAAAGTTCTATGGAGAACATAGATTTATTCATAGTGTTACTGAGCTATATATGAATAAAGATCAATGGTTTTGCTATTTTGCTTTATTTCTTTGAGTTTACATGAAATATATGAGTGTCACTGTTGTGCCATTGGTAATGTGATATACATTCGCACATAATGATTTATGTTCATTGAAGGAACTTCCCAATATAAATGCTTGAAAAACTAAATGAAACTAAGAGTACTTAACACACTACAATAATTAAAACACAACTTAAAAAGAATAAATATTAATAAAAAAAATTGTAATGATCAAAATTGTGATTAATTTAATGGGGTGAGGAATTATAGAAAAAACATAATATGTTTTTAAAGAATTATTCTTGAAATTTTAAATCATATTTCACATTACATTATTATTATTAAATCTCTCAATCATGAATAAAATATTTATTTATAAGCTATTTTTTTAAAAGAAATTGAAAAATTGAATACAACTAAGACCACTTCATAGATCACAAAGAAGAATACATATCAATTATGAAAGGAAGTGTAATTTGATCAAAATTATAACTAATTAAATAAATATTTAATAAAGAAACATCATTGAAATTTCAAATCATGTGCACACTATATCATATAGCTAATCATAATTACTTGAAGTTTGTATCATAAATCTATGTCAAATTTGGAGTGAATTGGTGGTTGATTTGAAAATAAATTTCTTAAAGAAAGAATAAGTAAAATTCATAAATTAAAATATAAGTAGCTTAATTAAAATTAAGATTAAGTAAAAGAAAGATTCACTCTAATTTTAAAATACCAATTTGTAATAGTGCAATAAATCTAAAACAACTTATTCCACTTTTCAATTTTTATTGTATCCTTTCCTAGTAAAAAAACCAACATTTTCACATTACTGAAGATCATGTTTGTATTTTAAAAAAACTTTATTCAAAATGTTAACATTATTAATTAAACTTCTTTGAGTTTATCAAGTATACCATGCTTACATAAAATTTGCAATTGATTTTCAAACTTCTCCTTCAAATTTTTAATTTTCATCTCCCTCTTACTACAAACAGGGTTGGTGACCCTTCTTGTTTGCATAACTATTGCATGTGCATTTGTTTTTCAACCTTTATAAGACCCAACAACTTATCATCTGCCATTGTAACTATTTGACATATTGTTGCATAAAGTGTTTCCATGCACTTTTTATCCTTATCTTCTTGCAACAACTGTTGCAAAAGGGAATGTGTCATCTTCTCATGGGAGACATCCCTCTATTGTTTCTCTTCCTGAAGAAGATCCAACATGTTTATCTCTGCCTATTGTAGACAACATTCAACTTTTGCTTCCAATGCCTCACACTTCGTCTTTGAAAGGACCTCATTCCAATCTTTGGCTTTGGAGGGCTTACTAGACATTCCAAGGCTATTCCCTCTCCCTTGGGATATATTTCATTCATCTCCACCACCCATTTTATAATTTATATTTGTCTCGTGACTATAGATCGTTATTCGTACTAGGACAGACTAAGACCGGAGAAGAAAAACACTTAGCTATTGTCCATTGCTATTCATTGCGTCATCTTTAATACTAGTTGGTCATTTTGTGTAACATTGTGTTTCATAGCAAAACATTGTCATGGTCTTCAACATAGCTACAAAGAACTTAGATGTTGTGATGGCTCTAGAAATAACTTAGATGCTGCAATCGCAAATGTTCAAAATGGAACAAATGTTTTCATGACAAATTTTGAAATAAAATAATTTAATTGCAATATTTTTATGATTCTTACTAACAATATTAACATGAAAATTTCCCTTGATTTACTTCGACATTCTCATTCGCCCGTTAAAAAACATACTAGTGTAATATATTTATGAATTATTTGAAAAACAAATATATATATATATATGATTATCTTTGTTTAACTCGTTACACTCCTAAGTTATCTTAAACTCGTTATCTCACATTGAAAATGTGGAGAGAATAAAATTTCGAACTCCGAAGTTATCTTGGAATCGTTCTCTCACGTTGAAAATGTGGAGAGGAATAAAATTTATATCTTATAGCTATAAAGTGTGGACTTAATTGTAAAAACATCTCACACGTGGCCTTTGGCATTAATTAATTTAATTTTTTTTTTTTGAGAAAATTCAATTTGAGCCTCTTTTCATTTCACATATAAAGATATTCAATCTTAAGTAAATACACTAATTGAAATTATTACGTGCCTTTGAAAGGGCATTTACTTGGATTTAATCTAATCATAATGACATCTCTCATTTTCTCGATACAATATCATCTTTTATATGTTATCATTGTCACGTTGCAAAGATCTATCATATAAATAAATCTTACATTTCTTTAAAAAAAGGGAAAGGTGATTTGGTAAGGTTTTTACTAGGTTTCAAAGTAATTTATTTTATTTATTTATCTATTTATTATTATTATTGTTATTAATCATTGTTATTGTATTGCAAAGATTTATTATATACATAGTTTTTATGTTTCTTATGAAAAAAGGGAAGATGATTTGGTAAGGGTTTTGCTAGGTTTTTAAAGTAAAAAAATAATGAAAAATATAAATGTGTGAAACAATATTACCAACTTAACGAGAACTTTGTCGAGTTCTTGTTTTTTCAAGAGTTATATTTTTTACCTTATTTTTAAAAATAGTGCTACCAGTAGCAGCCCCTGCTTTTTAGGTGTTCTTTTGATATTTAAAATTTTATGATATGTAATGTTCCCACATTATTTTTTACGATGGTTAAAATTTACCCTCAAATCAAAAAGTGATGCTACCAGTAGCACTGCATTTTTTTTTAGCTGAAATCATAAGTTAATTGAATCCATGCCTTCGATAACCGGTACCATTGTCCATAAAAAACTCAAAATCTACTCCTAAATCATTACTTAGATTTTTATTTTTTTAAATTTATATTAAAAAAATCAATAAATTGGACTAAAGAAAAAAAAAAACTTCGCAAGTTAGGTTTTTTTTTTTTTTTTAAATACCCATTTTAAAAACAAAAACTCTAACCCGAACTTAATATTTTTTTTGAAACGACACTCAAATTAAACTAGCATACCCTCGAAGCAGGGGAAAGGAAACACCGAAGTGAATTGGGGTGATGACATTGTTTAAATACCATGTAATTTTGTCTTTGATGGAAAATGAATACCTCACAAGGTCCATATCTATTCCACATCTCGCAAAATATTTTCAACAATTCTGTAACTCAAAAACTAAATCGCCCAGTTGCAACAATCACAAATATGTAATCGACTTTTCCAAAGAAAAATGAAAGAGGAAGAAGAGACATATAAAAATATTAAAGTTACATTTCTTATTAATCCACCCTACAAGATACAATCTCAATAACATTGATATAAAGTGCACAATCAACCAGTAGTTGTTGATGCGGTCTTTCCTAAAAAACAAAACATTGTTTGCTTAAGTTTGTGGGTAGAAAAAGTCACGGTTGTAAGCTACAAAATAAACTCTCCTAAAAGCCATAACATCGTATGCTTAAGTTGTGGGCAGAAGAAGTCATGATTCTAAGTTATAAAATAAACTCATGAATTGTAACTACAAAATAAACTCATTATTCATGACTTATTGATCAATTTGCCAAAAAGAGTACTCTGGATGGGATTCTAAGCTACAAAATAAACAGATGAATTGTAAGCTACAAAATAAACTCATTATTCATGACTTATTACTCAATTTGCCCAAAAAACAAAAAGAGTACTCAAGATACTTTTTGGGTCATAAATTTGAGAAAAGGAAAACGAGTATTCCCTTGCTTTTTGGAGGGTTCGAGAAATTTGTGATACTTAGCTCTTAAGTCCCTCTCAGGATTATCACATATCGAGCATAGGGTGAAAAAATCAAAGAACCGATGCCAAATCCCCTATTTAGAGCAAAGAAAGAGCCCTTCTACGAATACATCTTGAGATCAAATTGCCATGGCTCCATCAACTATTATTATTTTTGTTATTCTTTCTGTTATTTTAATAACTACCATTATGGGTTCAGGGGCAGCAATTGATGTCTTGAATGTTGTTCATAGCAACACGCACATGGAAAAATTTATTAGAACTTCGTGCAATATGACTTTGTATCTGCAGGTTTGTGTTTTGTTGCTCTCTTCCACCCGAGGGCCTCTGAATCCAAAGCAAAGCGATCTTGTGAATGCAGTCATGCATATGAGCCTCATTAATGCCCACAGCATGTATGTTTGGTCTACGAGCCTGAAAACCAAAATATCTAGGATGAATAAAAGAAAAAAGGCAATGTTAAAGGACAGTATGGAGAATTTCAGAACCACATTCACCAATCTCTGGCGGAGATGAAGCACCACCTGAAACGAAACACCTTCAACACTCAGATGGGCACTGCCCTTACCAAGGAGGACTCTTGTATCGACAACTTCCAGGTGGCTAAATAAGAAATGATTATGTATAACTCCAAGAGAGAACAGAGTGATTTTTACATTATGGTGTTTATATTTTTTATTGAAAGATAAATTAAATACGGTTAGATTATAAAATATCAACAATGGATATTTACCATTCCAACAATTGAAATTTTCAAAATTTTATATCAAAATAAGGAAAAAAAATATTCAAAACATGGATTAAGCGTTGCTATATTTTATATTTGACATAGAAGTTTCATCTTAATTGTGATTTCCCATGTTAAAGGCGCGGCTTTGCATCATCTCTCAATATGAGGAGGTTTCCATCATGTGCGATATTGCTATAAGAAAGTTTCATGTTTCCATTCCATTCCATCAATCTTCCAACCTACTGTTCAATCCACTACTCTCAAAATTCATTCAAACTCTTCCACCAATTTCAATATGCAAATTCATTCATTTTATTCCTCTGTATTTAAATTCATTCATTTTCTTCCTCTATATTTAATTCATCAAGGTGCGATGGAGGCACGGAGCATGGAAGTAACCCTCATCTCGGTCGGTGATCTAAAGAAAATGGGCATGATCTCCAAAACAAAGGCCTACGCAGTCTCATGGATCTCCATTGATCACAAAACAGGCAACGAATGTCCGTGGACAAGAACAACGACACTGAACCCACCTGGAAACACACTATGAAGTTTATTGTCGACGAGGTCACCCTACAACAGGGTCATCTGGTTCTCAAGATCACAATCTATGCAGATGCCACCTTTGGCGACAAAGAGATCGACAGCATTAGCATCCCCTTGAACGAATTCCTCAAGCCCGCCACCATCACTGCGCATTTCATTAGCTACTAGGTCCAAAAATCGTTAGGAAAGGCATTCTCTAGGGGACGGTTTTCATCCAATTTACTTCGTCTATCCATGATCAATCAAACACTAACACGTGGTATCAATCAAACACTAACAGGTGGTCGTCATCATGGTTTGTCTTTATCCAATCTTTTTTGCACGTCACCGACTCCACACTGCGACCGACTCCAATCCTATTTTTTGATATTGTCTACTTAACTGAAATTTTATTCTTGTTTCAGGTTGTGACCCAGCTTCTTCTCTCGGATCTTGGAAGGTGCCCATAGTTCCCTGTATTAGTGGAGGCGATTGTTCGATATGGTGGATCGGATCGCCTTACCAAAGCTAGAGGTTGTTGAGCCAAGAACAACCAAGGCCTTTCATGTTTCCTTGGGATGTTCCACAACAGTATGGCTCTCCAAACACTTTTCAAATCAAGTGGGAGAAAAAAAACATGAATTTCCAACAATATCCTTAGGCTATAGTGCCCAGCGGAATTCCAGACGAGAAAACAAACAATAGATTTGGGGAGGCCGCTAAATCTACTGCAAACACTCAATCTATAGTTAAAGGTTCTCACAAGATCCAGAGATTGCTGGCAGTTGTTGCTTCCTCTGAGAAAATACAAACCCCTGCTGAGACTAAGCACGCTCTGAACCAAAGTGGAACCCCCTCCAGGTCTGTATAATTTAACTTCATTAATTTTTTTCCCATTTTTAAGATTTTGGGTCGAACACATTTCTCATGAGTGCATTTGGTGTTTCTGCGGTTGCAGAGCACCCCCGGTGGTAGGATGGCCTCCTATCTGGAGCTTCAACAAATCTTGATGCAAGAAAAATGTCACTCTCAACCTCGAAGCCGCCGTATATCAAAGATCGTGAGCTTTGATGGTAGGTTTCTATTATCTTTGTCGTGCGAAGGCCTCTGCATCTCTAAGGCGGTCTCATGGATATTATTTATTTTGAAGACAGAGGCTATCGTCATTCCCGACTTTAAATTTTGAGGCTAACGCCTGCTTCAAAAACATTTTCTTAAGATACAGAGATGGATCTTTAATATTTAATCCAGGCAGAGGACCTTTCCAACCTGATGCGTTTCATATTCTTACAACCTTATCCCTGTTTTCGCCTATGAAAAAACATGCAATATCTAAGAATATCTGACGTTCCTCTTCATTCAGTGTCTCATAACTAATTTTTAGTTTCTGTTGGATTTCTGGCCTGTCGACACAACAACCAAGTAGTTGTACAAGATTTCGATACTGAATTTTGGCTACAAGCTTTACTTCATTCATAAATTCCCCTGTTCCTTAGACAGACCTTAAGGACAACTTCTTCACCGCTATTTTTGTCCCATCCGAAGTTATACCCTAAGACGCAGAATAAATGCATCATTGTCAAATTAGAGGTAACTTCAACATTTCTTCATGAATGACAAACCCTATATAATTGTAATCTACTCTACATCCTACCTTGTATACAGTGCCAAAGCCTCCCTCTCCGAGCAAATTATCTTCATGAAACTTCCCTGTTGCTTCTGTCAATGTGTCCAAGTTATACACTATTTGGGGATTGAACAACGATCCTCAGACATCATCACACATTTCTGAATATGATAAAATTATATATACGACAAGGAGAACAAAGAAGCTAAGCAAAAATGGTCATTATAAGTTAAAACATCAGAAATAAATACTACAAATTTATAAAGACAGGGTGCAATAAATGTATTTTAAGTGTTCTTAAAATGTCATGTCTTGTTGATGGGATATGATGGAAAACCTTTCTGAACAAGAGCGATTCCAAGTTGAAAAAATTATTGTAGTAACGGGCATAAAAATACCAACATAATTTAATATACCATATTAAACTATTGGAAAAGAAATGTACCTTTCGTTTGTGCTTGTGTGATGAGGATTGGTTTTTCCAAAGTCACGGATCTCATTTTGTTTCGCATTATAAACAAGCATATAGCAAAGGCGAGTAATCCTCCTCCAATAGACCCGCCCAGAATGGCCACGTTTCTCGAAGATTTTCTTATAGCGTAAACGTTCATTTATGTTTTTGAGAAATCAGAACACTCAAATTCTTCTCAAACCCAAATAATCAGAACTCTCAAATTCTTCTCAAACCCAAATAATCAGAACTTCAACCATAAAGAGAAGGCAAGGAGAACTTCAACAATAAAGAGAAGACAATCTAAAAGAAACAAAATTTAATGAAACTGGTTTTGTACATTACTCTAATGCAATGAAGCGATGCCGACAAATAGCGTCGAGAAAGGGTATGTCTCAAACCGAATTCTGCAACTTCCTAACAAGGCTTCGCCCCCTTGTTTTACAGTGAAAGGATGGAGACTTTTGAGCGCTATTGACAAACATTATTTGCACTGTTCCATGAGGAAATCTCTCCAGAATTCAACCATACCAAAAACCCTGTGGCTATCGGAATAAGAAGAGGGAGCAGATTTTGCAGCAAATCCCTTGCTTGCAGGATCCAAAGTTTTATCAATTAGATTGCTAAGTAGATTCATTACCTCATTCTGAAAACTACCCCCCTTGACAGTCCGGGGATTGTGGAGAATAAGTCTGGAATGGGCATTTACGTCTGAAAAGAAAATGAAATTATCATAACGCATGAAACACATATCGACCCACACACGACCGCCTATGTCATTCCCACAAAGATGTTGAAGCTGTGATAAATAAGGAACCTAGCAACTGTTGCATTGGAGTCGGTGAAGTCGGTCAAGCAGAAGATAAGGATAAGATACGTGGAGGCAGGATATTGGTGGATGGTTAATAAAGAGGTGGCAAGTTATTATAGGCATTGGACAGACAATGAAAGTCAAGCAAAACTTCCCCTATATAACACCTTCGATGTAAAAATTTAATACAAAATTAAAAAAAATATATACCCAACCAAAAAAACTTAAAATTACTTTATAAAAAAATATAAAAAAAAAATTCAAAATATAAAATTTCATTAAAAATGTTTATTAAAAAGCCTTAAAAAAAACTAGAAATATAAAATTTCTTAAAATTAAAGAATATATATATATATATATATATATATATATATATATATAACACACACATATATATAGCATATATATTTTATGTGAAGCTATTGTCCTTCTTGTTATTTTTTATTTCATCATTTGTTTTGTTTTGTTTTAAGAAGGTTGAAGATGAAAAACACTTTCTCTTAAATTGTCCAATCTATACCCATATTAGATCTCATTTTCAAAATATTTGTCACACTACCAACTTTATAAAGAATCGCAAGTAATCACTTACCCTCTTAAGGTCTAATAGACCAATTCGATCTTAGTGGACGTTAATCATCATCATCATCGTCATATATGCTACATATATAACATATATATAAGTTCTATATGGTTTGTACTTTTTTTTTCAATTGTATATTTTAATTTTTTTAGTATTTATTAAAAAAAAAATATTAAATAGTATATTTTTATGTTTTTTAATGATTTTTTTGGGGGAATGTTATTTTTTTTTTTTTTTTTTTTTTTTTTTATTTTTTTTTTTTTCTTTTTTTTTTTTTTTTTTTTTTTTTTTTTTTTTTTTTTTTTTTTTTTTTTTTTTTTTTTTTTTTTTTTTTTTATTATTTTTTCATAAATTTTTTTTTTATTTAATGTATTATTTTTTTAATTTTTTATTATTTTTTTTTTTAGGTGTTCTACTTTAGTTTTTTATATATAATTTTTTTGTGTGTGTTTTTTTATCTTTTTCAAAAACTATTTTTCCATAAATTTGTTTTTTATTTAATCTTTTTGTCATTTTCCCTATATAAATTTGCTTTTTAATTTTTTTTAAATTTCATTTTTAGTTTTTAAATTTTAGAAAAACTATTTTTTTTTTTAATTTAATTTTTAGTATTTTAGTTTTTAATTTTTAAAAAAACAAAATCCTTTAGAGTATTTGTTTGTAAAATGAATGTTTTTGGGAAATTTTAAATTTGTTTTATTTATTTTTAGTTTAGTTTTTTTTTTACTTTTATTTTTTTATTAATTTGAGTTTTGAATATATTTTTTTAAGTGTGTTTTTTTCTTATTTTAGAAGAAAAAAAAAATAGTTGCTAAGATTTTTTCCTTTCTATTTTCAAGTGATCATTTAGGGTTCAATTTTTGGTTGTTTATTTCAGTGGTGATCTGTTGTCAATGCCACAATTTCAATTTTGTCATAAAGATTTATAATTTCATGTTTAGAAAAAAACATTTTGTTTTAGGTAGCTTCACTTTTTTATTTAGGTGTTAATTTTGATATTTTTCTAAACAACCATATGAGTTTTGAAGGTCATGTTTCAAAATGTTGTAATTTTAACCCCGTTAGAAAAAAATGGTGCTACTGGTAGCACCACTTTTTGATTTGGGGGTTGATTTTCATTTTTTTTAATGTAAAAATATGGGTTTTAAGGGTTAGATTTCTCGTTTTGAGATCACAATTCTCGTTAAGTTGGTAATATTGTTTGGATGGAAATTAAGGTAAGTTGTAGAAATTTAATTAATATTTCCATGAACAAATAATGCTTGGAAAAGTGTTTTGTCCATGAATAGTTAGGGAGTATGTCAACCGATGTGATGAATGTTAATAAATGGGTAGACCTACTCAAGTTGAAGAATTGTCTCTATAACGATAGGTGTTATTAGAACCATTTTACAATTGGGGAGAGAGCTTTATTGGTCCAATTGACCCAACTTCAAGTCAGAAAAGTTATATTTTGGTTTGCACTGATTATGTTACAAAATGGATGGAAGTCAAGGTGTTGTTGAATGCTAAAAAAAGAAGGTGGTTGAATTAATGGATGAAGACATCTTCACTAGGTTCAATTCCATGGGAAATAGTAATAGATCAAGGTCCCTAATTTACTTCACAACTTATTAAAAATTTGGTTGACCAATACAGAGTTCATAACAAGAACTCCACTCAATACAATCCATAAGGAAATGGACTTAAGTAAAGGATACAAACATGGAACTTGAGAACATTTTAACAAAGACAATGTAGATTCATAGGAATAATTGGGCAACCTAACTTAATGATCTGAAAATCCTTAGATGTCAATTAGTTCTTAAGAAAACACTAACAACTAACCCGATTCAGAAAATTAAGATCGTTATGACTATTTGCAAAATATCATGTGAAAACACTTACTTATCCATAAACTTCATTAAATGATAATAACTTGTGGAAATAAAAATGTGAACATGGAGAAAAATATTAACAACAAATGCCAAGGAACATTACACAATTTGATAACATATTTCACCCATCTTTGGCTATGTCTCCAGGTCCGCTTCAAAACAAGGGACTGTTTTATTGATGCCCAATAATGCTTAAATAAAACTTCCATTCATGACCTTCTAATCTGTTGCTCAAACACAAGTGTAATTGTCAAAATTGGCATCGCCTTGGAAAACCAAAACTTTTGACTTTAAACAACCTATATTGTAACTCTCAAAGAGTCCCAAAGCTCAAAATCTCATGAACATAAACTCTTGGCATCCAAATCGATGAAAAACTCTCTCTTTGCACAAAAATCCATACAAAACAAACTCAAACCATTTTTTGCATGAACCCCTTGTGTATCTGCAAATGGTCGGGTGCATAGTTTATATAGAGGAAGTCGGAGGGTCAAACCCCACCCAACCCCCTATATGCTTGGATGGGCAATAATTACAACTTTTAAAAAAATGTTGGTTGAGTTAACACTTAGACACATGTGGCACAATGGTAGGCACACATTTTTAAGTCATTGGTTCGTCACTCCAGAGTTTGCGGGGTCGAACCCGGTTGACGCCCATTTTGGCATGTTGTTGTAACAATAGAATTTAACTACAAAATTGTCCCATGGAATATTCAATGACATAGCTAGCCCAGTTGGTTAGTAGTTGGTTTGTTAAACCAGAGGTCAAAGGTTTGATTCCCTTCAACCCAACCAATTTTGATTCCCCTTAACCAATATTGGCCAATCATAAGGTGCCACATGTCACCTTCTGGTTGGTCCACATTATTTCCACAGTACACCTGTTAGTTTCCAGTCACCTGCTACATAGCCTGCATAGTCACCTGCTTTGTGAGCAAACCATGTCACCCTCCGGTATTGCCACGTATCATCCTTTCAGTGATTCCATGTGGCATCCATACAACCCACATCATATATACATTCCACATCATCCGTACAATCCACGTTTCCATCTATGATGTTGCCACATCACCTATCCATACCATATGTACTACCACATAGAAACCTACCCTTTACTTGTTTTTTCCGAACTTCAAAAGGCCATATCTTCCTCATACGAATTTTGTTTGAGGTTGTTCAAATTGTGTTGGAAATCTCTTGTCAAGATCTACGCAATGGAGTCATTTTCATTAGAATTTGAGACCATCAATTTTTTAGCATTCTCAAATCCACCTAGACCACACCTCCCCACTGAAGAACTTTTGGACCTCCAAAAGTATGGAATACTCAACAACTCGGTGATGATAAAGTTCTGCCACTCTTCTGGTCTCTATCCACCTTGCTGAAATGCACTTCCAACTAATCTCCATCTTGGAACTGATCTTCGTCTTGGAATTAATATTCATCTTTGGTTTCCATATGAGATCTCCATCATGGATTTCCATCTTGGACCTCAAAATGTTTGGTTCATTCAGAAATGAAGTGACAATAATGTCACCTCACATTTCCAGTATCATCCATTCATCATGCTTGGATAATGAGCACCTAACTCATCACAACAATAATGAAGACTGAAATAACATTGTTGATCAAGTTAATTATTCCCTCAAATTCAAAAACTCTTCCATTCATTGTTGCAACTACTAACCATACTCCACTAACTAGCATAAAACTAAGAAAAAAAACTAAATATACAGATGCAAAAAGAATGAATCAACAACACRTTTTCCCTTCTTAACATGAACAACATCAACCAAATTATCTACTTTAMTTCCAACCATAGGTTGTAAATATGGATCCTGGATACTAGAATTAACTAGYATTTTCACATGCYATGTMRTGACAATAGTCAAATTAGTATTCATCTAATGAGCTSTCACAATGAACTCAATTCCATCTTTGAAAAGATGATTCTTGTTTTGTTCCCTGTAAAAATGGCCTTCTTGTCATACAAGTATGGACTTCCCAAAACCATCCCGCAAATGTCAAGTGAAACCACATCTAACTCTACATCATCAATGAAATTGGATGTGATCGCAAACCATAACTTACATTGTGTAGTTACCTGTAACTAAGCATTATCACAAAACCAACCCAAAGGATATGATCTTGGATGAGGCCTAGTGTCCAATCCTAAATTCTTAACAACTTGCTCTGAAATAAGATTTACTTGTGATCCACTATCAACAAGTGTATCAATCTTAGTGTGCTTTGAGATAACTCGTAAATGAAATAGTTCATTTATTTTTCTTACATCAGGGATTAATTTAGACTTTGCAGAAGAAGTATGTGAATTGAAACTAGCAACATAATATTTACCTTTGATATACATAGTTGTAACCTTAGTTTCATCCTCAGAATATGATCCAAGATCCTACACTATGTTCATGGTATTATTTTTACCCTTCCTAAGATGAACCCACTTTGGCTTCAATTCTGGATGAAACTTGCAACAATGCTTCTCATCATGTCCCTTCTTCTCGCAGTGAGAACATGTGGGCTTCTTCTTTTCATCCTTGTAAATTGTAGTTGTCTTCTTACTATTCTCTTTTTCTTTCGACTGTTTCTCGCATTTATGTGGCTTCTTATCCTAGAACATATGTTTTCCCTTGCTATATTCAAGATGAGTAGCTTTTATTGACACTTCGTCAATATTAGTAGGACTAAACATCAATATAGTATGTCGAAGATAGGAATACAAACCACCAATATACTTTGGAAGAGTTTCAGGACTATGTAATGGAATTCCCAAAGACAATGCTTTCCTCCTAAATTCCTTTGTATAAGCTTGAACATTTTCCCCTTTTTCTTGTCTTAAATGTTTCTAAGCAATCATTGATGTTTGCATATAACCTAATGGATAAAATTGTTTTCTTAATGCAAGAGTAAATTCGATCCAGGAAGAAATGATTTTACCGTGTTGAATAAGATCAACTTGTGTCCGACTCTCCCACCATGTCAAAGTTAGGTTTCTCAGGAAAAGAGTAGTCAATTATATCCTTGCAATGTCCTTTATGATTTTATGTACCCTGCAATATACTTCAATCTGTTTTACCCAATTATCGAACTTCTCCGCATTCAACTCTCTATCATAAATAGGCAAATCAAACTTTACATATATCTTTGAAAAAGGCCTTTTCTTCCACCATGGCCTTTTTGGAGCAGACATGTTTGGAGAACAACACAACAAACGAGGTTGATTAGACCAAGAAGGAGAGCGTGCCACATTTTGAGGAAAAGCAGCGCGCACGGCAGGATTTGCGGAAATCCGACGCAAATGTAGAAAAACCTAGCCATGTTAGAGTTAGGGTTTTGGGATGTATTGTAAGGGTTTCTAACCTAATTTTGTAATATAAATAGAAGAGATAGAAAGTAGATTGAGGCATCTATCGATACTTGGAAGTTTTTTGTCATATCTTTTGGAGAGAACTATCTTGGAGAACCTATTTTGGAGTCTATGTGAGTCAGAGTCTGTTTTTGAGAGCTGTAGAGCTCGGATGAAGTCAAAGTAGCTAAGGGTCAGGTCGCAAGCTGTGGAGATTGGTGCGATCCTGGTCCGCCTCACTACTCTATATTATGATGTTATGTGCACAACGCCTTTTGATGAATAAGAAAAGAAGCATAAGATCTTTATGGATGTAGCCCCAGGGGGGTGAACCGCGGTAAAACTATGTGTGTAATGTGTTTTAATGTTTTACTATTTATCTATTTATGCAGTTATGATTGAATGGTTATATAGATGAATGGATGGTTTATTTATAGTGCGCACTAGAATAAATATGCACATTAATAAATGAATGAATGGATCTTATGAATATTGTAATCAAATGCATGGTTAAGTAGAAACAATAAGTAGAAAGAACATCCCCCAATCCCTTCCATGATTGGAAACACCTGCGTCCTGTAGTCCCCCATAAACCATCTCGGGTGAGACTATGTTGTGCACGGTGTATTCTACTGGTTTACCAGAAGGGTCGATGGTGATAAGGGTTTTGTTGGAGAACTAAGGTAGAACCCAGGTTAGCCCATAAGTCCAAAAAATGGTTTTGTTTGTGGCTAGAACTCAGAAGGAGAGTCAGGAAGGGGTTTGAAGATGCAGTGGTAGAAAGAGATGTTCAGGCCATGGAATCCTATGAAGCAATAAATTGAAAGATGGTTAGAAACAAATAAGTTGGAGTTCACGCAGAAAGATAATAAAGGTTCTAAGTATACATCGCACCAGTGCCTGCAGAGGTATGTGTTTACTGATTTTCATGAACCATATTTTTGTTTATTTCCACAGTTATTACAAGAGTGGTTGTTAAGGTTGAAGGATACCCATCCGAATTATTGGATTATCCCAGTAGTATGGACTACTAAAAATATCCCACGGTTGGAAAGAGTTAATAATAAATTCATGCGCGTTGTGTATTTTTGGTTAGACAACATCAATGCGGGGTTTATCATTGAGTTTCCAATATATACAACAAATTCATACACCACTGCAGAGTAGGATGTCTTGAAGGGACCCAGAGGGAGGTATATTAGGTCTATTTACACGTTGATCAAGATCTTACTACATGATAAAACTGTGATGACTATGTAATCAGGCAACTAGATCACTTTGCGCGCATGGAGGAGTTGGGTGAAGCACTAAGGAAGACCTGAGAAATGGAGAAGGCTCTGGAGAGTATCCAGAAAGAGGCAATGGACCCCATAATGATGGATAATGAACAAACCATGGAAATCATAAGGAATGTAGGTGTGACGTGCAACAGACGACCCTACCATTATAGGATGAATAATAAGAAGAGGTATGTAGAGAAGCGAGATGGATTGGACAGTGATGAGGAAGAGGTAGAGGATATCCATGCTACGGGAAAGATTAAGGATATATTGCACACCACATATGAGAGGAAAAGTAGAGGTCATGAGTCCAGCGCAAAAGAAGGCTCTCCATTCCAGATCTGAATTAGTGTAGAACCCATAACCCCAAGTATGGCTAACACAACTGAAGAAGAAAAAGCAGTTAACCACAAAGTGATTAGTGGTAGAAGAAATTTTTCAATACGTGGGTCTAGTAGCAGAAGTGCAAGTTCAACAGGTAGCAATCATGTCTCTACACCGTGCAGAGGTGGTAGTTCAACAAATTTCATAATGGCAGGAGAAGATCCAACTATCAGGTTACCAAAGTTTTGAGGGGACGAGTCAGATTACCCAAAAAAACATTTCTTCATATATGAGAAGATATGGGAAACAAAGAAGATTATAAACAAGGATACAAAGGTTGTGTAGTTGGCAATCTCTTTTAGAGACCACGCATTACATTGGTACATGGGTCTCTCAAAAAATAACCCAAAAGGAACACCTACAACTGTAGCAGATGTGAAGAGGCATTTAATAAATGAATTTCAGAAGTCGAGTTCAGAAGAACAGTTTATGAATGAAATGATAGAGATCAAGTAGAAACCAGGAGAATCAGTTTGGGAAGTGGACCAGAAATTCAAGAGGCTAAAAGGTAAGTTAAAGTACATTATTACGGATACACAACATAGGAATTTGTTTGTTAATTCTTTGTTGCCACACTTGAAGTATCCTTTGAGACAACAGAAATTCCAAAGTCAGGGTGAGGCCCTGTAAGAAGCCTTATAGCTAGAGGAAAACCAATACAAGCATACAGATCCAGTTGTGGAAGAGATGAAGCAATATCTGAAGAACTTAACATTCCAGTTAAATCATAACAAAGGAAATGAGAAAAGAGAAGATGCCTGGTGTACAATGTGTAGGACAAAAGGCCATCACAATAATAAGTGTCCATTATTTTCACAGTATAATGGAGTGGGTATGTCAAACCCTTTAACTTCAGTAGGACCATGGTGTGAGATTTGCAAAACACATGGGCATGATCCATATCATTGCCCCTTGATGCAGAAATATCATATAGTTCTGAAGAGTACATTTTGTAACTTTTGTAAGTCAGTTGGACACGAAAATAAGGACTGTAGGAACCTTGAAAACCCTACCTTTTGGGATGGAAACAAAACAAACAAGATCTATTGTCGTGCAACCTTTCCTCCTACATTCTAGTTGCAAAATTACTACACATTCTTTCCTACTAAGAATTTGGGAATTTTGACAGTGCAATATTATTCATATTAGAGTATAACTCTACAGAAGTTAAAAAAAGAGTATGGTGCCTGCCTGCACCCTTATTTGAGACCTATCCCATTTTATTCCTCTTTTCTTTCTGATCATAGTAATACTTATCATTTTTCAAAATAAAAATTATTTGTGGTCCTGACCCCCTTTTGGCCCACTTATTTGGGACCTACCCCATTGTATTCTCCTCTTCGACTTGATCATCGTGATACCCTTCACCTGTGACCCATTTTTTTTGTGGTCTCACCCTCCCCTTTCACCATGGCCCACACCCCTAGACAAGACCTTGAATCACACCTCAATACCTTGTCATCTTATTTTTCCATGACCCAACAGGAAGTGCGGAAAATCAATGGAAATGTTACCACCATCAATGCCAAAATGCATTTCTCCATAAACGCCAAAACAAAAACCCTAAAACATGACATGTCTTCCCAAATGGAAATCCATCTTGAATCCTTCACTTCCCAGCGCCAAGATGAATATTCCTAGAGACCTTACCTCATCTGATCAACCTTTGCACCTCGAAAGTGAGACTTCTCCCAATTCCCAGAATTTTCAGTCCCATCACTTTCAACGTGACCTACGCCTTCCTAGAGTGGATTTGAATAAATTTGATAGCTTATATCCCATGGGTTGGGTCACCCAAATGGAACATTACTTCTCTTTGCATGGAATTACCGATGAGATGGCCAAACTCTGTTATGGTTTTCTCCATTTGGATCCTAAACACTAGCAATGGTGGCATTGGCATAAAAAGGCACACCAAGGGTATGTGTATTAGACACAGTTTGTTGCAGAGCTCTATGACCTCTTTGACACTGACACCCATCATCTAAGTCATTTGACCAAGTTGAAACAAACTGGCCTAGTAGAAGCGTTTATAGATTCATTTGATCAATTGGTGATCCAGATTATTTTAGGCACGAAATGAGAGCGGAGATGTAATAAAGAAATGCACAGAGATATTGTAGATATTCAATATCATAACATAAATGTATCAGAGATGCAACCATAAACACAGATATACAGTAATACATGATTTCTATTAATCAGAAAAATGTACAGAGACTGTAAAAATACAGAGTGAAAGACTCGCTAGAATGGTGACAGCTTATCTCTGAGAAGAGATGTGATGGCTACTCGCATTCGCAAGAAGACGATTAAAATGAGGCTCTGAAGGCCCTTTTACAATAAATGAGAATGTAAAAAGTCCTAGACATCCAAAAACCTAACCCTAGGAAATGAAGCGCTAAAAGTCATGTGGGCCCTGTTTGGGTAAGTGAGTACATCAACTTCCCGGGGTCGTAACTTTTGCATGCGATCTCTGTTTTAGGTGTGTGATAGCTCCTTGGAAAGATATCATCAAGGAGATTCATTTTGGGGGCTCAATTATTCTTTTGGCTATCATTGAGAACCTCGATATCGAAAAACCTTCATTTAGGCCCTCAAAATGGCCCCGAAAGTTAAAACCTGCTAAAAATAGTAAATTGTCAAAATTGTCAGAAAACAGTTTTGAGCCAGTCGGAAAAGGTGAGTGGCCACCAATATCCACCTGGATCAATCCTCCCTCCTTAGGAAGCGATGGTCTCCATTGCGTTGAGTTCCCGGGGGAGAGGGAAAAGCGTTTCCTGGATCTGCATCTGGGTGAGCTACTTGTATTGTTGGAGACGTCGCGCTGCTTGGTTGGTGGAAGTCTGTCATGAACCTGTTGAGGTTGAGGTTGTTCAACAAGTTGAGATACATGAGAGGAAGGTGTGCAGAAGGAATTTTTGTTCTTTGCTGCAACCTTGTGGACCTACTTCTGTTGGATAGAAGGTGCAGGGGGCGAAACTGTAGTGGTTGCAATGTCCTTCTGTTCCCCTTTCGAACAGATTGTGAAGAAGCTGAATTTTGCAGTATGAGATACTACCTTACGACACTTTTTACATGGAAAAATAGTTGGACCTACCTCTGGTATTCTGTAGAGATGACTCCCCAAAGTAACAATGACACTACGGGGTCAAGACTCATAAACAGCATGGTGCTTCCACATATATGGTTGGCCCAAGAGAACATCACAGACATCCAGTGGAGCAACATCACATAATACTTTGTCCTTAAAGGGCTGGATGTCGTATGACAATCGACATTGCTGGTTGACACGAAGATCTCGTCCTTGGTGAAGCCACCCAATGTTGTATGGTTGCGGGTGTGGTGTTGTCGACAATCCCAACTGTTTGACGACCTCCGCTGAGATGAGGTTCTTCTGGCTTCCGCTATCAACAATAAAATGTAGCGGGGTCCCCTTCACCCACATCTGTGAATGAAAAAGGCACTCCCCTTCTTCAGGATCTGTTGGTTCTTCTGGTTGAATTGTTGCGGTCGCGACAATAGCAGTGGGGTCTGCGTCGATGATCTGTCTTTTACCATTATTTTCAGAATCAGATTCTGAATCAAGGTTTGGCCCCTTGTCTTTGATCTCGGCCACCAATGACTGTTTTGAGCGACATTCATCGGTGTTGTGCAAAGGGCTTTTGTGGAACTCACACCATTTTCCGGTGTCCTTCTTTGTCTTCCCGTGACCCTTCTTTTCTTGTGTCTTGGACTGGTTTTCGGGAGACTGTTTGTTCGGGCTGTCTTTGTCATACTTTGGTTGTTGCAGATTTGCAGACCCGAATTCTCGTTTGTTCTGGTGCTTAAATTTCTGCTCAATTTTAACAACATATTGATAAGCAGCACCAAGTGATGAGATGTCCAAAAAATCCATTTCAGTTTGGATGTATCTGTGTAGAGCCCCA
>JZKD02S2109336.1:347047-368672 GCA_000966675.3 Picea glauca
GCATGGATATGAAAGCTATATGTGATTGCTCGGTATTTTTTATTATCTTTCTCCTGGTTTGTACACCTTTGTCTTTTTCACCAATTATTTGACTTGCAGGATGATTCTTTTGAGTAATTTTGGAGGAGGAATTTGAAGGAGCCTGTTGATTTGAGTCTGTCTAAGTATCTGAGTCTTCATCTGATTCCGAGTCTTCGTTTTCTGATTCTTGGACCTGTTCATCTTTAGCTTTAGTTGTGTCCTCTGTAGAAGACTCATTATTGTACATCTCTCTTGCTGGGATTCCTTCATCAACTTTTACGTCAATACAGTCAACCATTTTATGCAACCTCTTATTATAGCATTTGTATCCTTTATTGTTTGTAGCATATCCTAAGAAGATACCCTCATCAGCCCTGTCATCATATTTGCCAAGGTTCTCATCATTATTCTTTATGTAACATTTACTCCCAAAGACTTTGAAGTGTTTGATTGAAGCATGTCTCCCATACCACAGTTCGTAAGGTGTCTTGTCACTTTGTGGTCTGAGGTGAACTTTGTTAAGAACATGGATTGTTGTGTGTATTGCTTCTACCCAGTAGGTTTGACCAATGTTCTTCTCATTCATCATTAACCTGGCCATTTGTTGCACTGTTCTGTTTTGCCTTTCCACTACTCCATTTTGTTGTGGAGTTCTTGGGATTGTGTATTCTCTCTTGATCCCATGCTTATCACAGAATTCCTTGAAATCACTTGACATGAATTCTCCCCCTTTGTCTGATCTTACTGCATTTAACCTCTTGCTTGTTTGATTCTCAGTTAAAGCCTTAAATATTTTAAACTTCTCAAATGCTTCAACTTTTTCCTTGAGAAAGACAACCCAAGTAAGTCTAGAGTATTCATCAATAATCAACATGACGTAGTTTTCTCTCCCTGTGCCTTCCTATCTTGATGGTCCACATAAATCCATATGAATTAGTTGGAGTGGTTTCTCTGTTGAAGTAAAGCTCTTGGCCTTAAACGGTGTCCTGGTTAGTTTTCCTACTTGGCAGGGTTTACACATAGAATATTGGGGTGTTGATATTCTTGGAAGATCTTTTACTACCTCAAGATTTTGGAGATTGATTAAGTGGTCAAAGTTTAGATGTCCAAGTCTCCTATGCCATAACCATCTTTCATCATGTTTTCTTAGATGACAATCTTCTCTATTTTATTTCAGCACATATACATTATTTTCTGTCCTTATGCCTTTGGCCACCACTTGTCCTGAGTTTACAGACTTTATCTTGCAGTCCTTGGACGTGAACACCACTTCACATCCTCTGTCACACATTTGACTTACACTGAGCAGATTATGTTTCAGCCCATCTACAAGTAGAATATCTTGGGCTTTTCCTTTTCCATTACTTAAACTCACCATCCCTTTACCCTTTATTTTACCTGGAGCATCATTCCCAAAGGTTATGTTTCCTGATTTGCTTTCACTTAGAGATAGAAACTTACCTTTGTCTCTCGTCATATGTTTGGAGCATCCACTATCTATATACCAAGGGTTCGTTTTTCTTTGAGCTAACAACACTAATCCACACTTGTCACTTTCTTGCTTCTTCCACACCTTGACATTTTCAGCAGGGGAATTCAAATCTGGTTCATAGTTCCTTAATCGACAGTCAACAAATTTATGTCCATAGTTATGAAAGATGTAGCATTCAATCTCATTGTTCAATACGTCAAAATTATTGTTGCAGTGTTGTTTACTTATTGACTGTTGATTATTTCTTGACCTCCTTAGTTGCATGTCTCTAAACTTAATTTGGCAATTTGCAATCTATGAAGGTTTGTTACTTGGTTGTATCATTCTTTGTTGTGGCAAGTATTTATTCCTTTAAAATCTTAATTGCTCATGTCTAAGTCTTAAGGAACAATTTACAGCTTTGTAACCAAAGTTAGAACAGTATAAACAATAACCATAGAAAAATTCTTTGTACCTGGAAAATGGTTGTCTTCTTTGAGCAAATCGATTTCTTCCATGATGATGACATCTTTCAGCAGGGAGCACATTATTTCTTTGTTCTACAGATTCAGTCCTGGCACCTTTTTCTTTACTCGTCCTGGGTGGCTAATTGTCTTCCTTTGTTTCTGCATGTTTGTTGTTGTCATTGGTTGTAGATTTGACAAACTTGATGGGCTCTTCATTTCTTGGCTTATCACTACTTGATCCCTCTTCATAACTCAAACCAGTTTTCAGCTTTGGATTCCTTTGCTGATTCGGAATGGTGGCTAATCCTTCTGAGGCTTTGATACTTGACAGATTCTAATTATACAAGGCTTGAAACTTCTCCATCTCTTTCCTAGTTTTCACTACTTCTTGTTCTAAGTCTTCACATCTTGTCTTGTTTTCTGATAACTGTCATTTCATAATGTCTTCAATTTTCTTTGCCTCTTCTAATTCCACTTTTAGTAGGACAAGGTCTTCATCAGGTTCTTTACTGTCTTTCTTGAACTGTATCAGCAATTGTCTTTGCTTTCTGTTCTTAATTCTTATTATGTCAATCTCTTCCAGTGCACTGATCAGTTCTCCTTCCATGTCAACCACAACTTCTTCTTCATTAGCATCACTTCCTGTGCTTATATTATCATATTCCTCTTTGGCCATAAGTATGAAGTCATTTAGTTTATCTTCAATAGTGGAGTCATTGTCTTCATCATCTGAAGGATCATCATCATTGTTTACACAAAGACTTTTCTTTTTAAAGTTATTCTCTTTAAAGAAATTTATGTGTTTGTGCTTCTCCTCATCATCACATGTCTAATCCTTTCTTTTGTGGGGACATTTATTTGAAAAATGACCTATCCTACCACAGTTGAAACATTTGAAAGACAGTTTACCTTTGTATTTGTCTGATCCCTTCTTCAGTCTCTTCACAAATTTTGTTTCAATTTCATTAGGCTCCGAATCCTCATTCTCGTCTGCCTTAAATGATGCTTCTCTGGAGGTTGGTTTATCTTTAACTATTCTCATTTAATATGCAGTCAATGTTCCTAGAAGTTGATCAAACTCCAAGGTTTTTAGATCATTAAGTTCTTCAATAGCAGAGACCTTCGAGTTAAACCTATCTGGTAGAGATCTCAAAATTTTTTGAACTAAAGAAGGTTTCTCAATTTTCTCACCAAGTGCTTTCATTGCATTTACCATTTCCTCCACTCTCAGAAAGTATTTTCCAACAGTTTCATCTTTCTTCATCTTCAGCTGTTCAAACTGTATTCTGTAGGTTTGAAGCTTGGCATCCTTTACCTTCTCATTACCTTCATAACTACTAATGAGTTTGTCCCGCATTTATTTGGCAGCTCCTAGGTGCATAACTTTAACGAATTCTACTTTTGCAAGCCCACTCAAGATAGCATTCATAGCCTTAGCGTTGAAGCTAAATTCTAGCTTGTCATCCTTATTAGCTAGTACAACTGCCTTTACATAACCAGTATCTACATCCCAAACATCTGCACCTAAAGCCATTATGTAGGTTCTCATTCTAACTTTCCAGAAGGCAAAGTTTGTTCCATTGAACAGAGGGGCCTTATTGATTGAATTTCCTTCATGGCTTGACATGTTTAAGGTCTAGGATCTACCCTTAGATAAAAGGGGCCTTCTCTGATACCAATTGTTGGACAACTGAGAGGGGGGGTTGAATCAATTGTTACTGAGCTTAAAAAATTATGCTTATTTTAAACTCTTTACACAACATTTAATGATAGTCACAATAATGTAGGAAAGTAAGAAATAGAACATTCAACATCAACCACACATATGAGATACACAGAGACGGATATTTCCTAAGGAAACCCATACAGGGTAAAAACATCTTCTTCTTTATATGATAAGTAATCTTTACATTCTTTACATTATCATACATATGAGCACCAACTCATAATGAGGCTACAACCTTTGTTTTGCAAGCTGGTACTTGCTGAGAGCACCAACTCTCTGGCTTTTCTAGCACCAACTCCTCGGTTTCTCTAGCACCAACTAGAAGGAAGCTACAACTCCATGTGTTCAAGCACCCACTTGAACCTCTGAGGACAACAGTCCTCCCTAACACCTCCCTACCACCCTAAAATATAATTTTTTGCTAATGAAACTTATCACAGTGATACAATATTTATCATTGGCTTACCAGACTTATCATTGTTCTACTATGCTGCTCTGCTCTCTTGTATCAGTGTCTCTCTGTCTGCATCTTCTTGGGATTTCTGATCTTCTATTTTTCTCTACAAGAGCGCCTCAACCTTCCTTTAGTGTCTTACTATCTTGCTCCACACATTCCTTGTGCTTTCTGTGCTTCTGCCTTTTATGCTCTATGGGCCATGTCCATTCAATGCTCCATTCCTCTTCTCTGCATTTCAGTTGTTGCACACTCCTCCTTCTACACTCCTGAATCCCTCTCAATAACAACAACCCCCATCTCTTCTCTGTTCTTCATACTTATAGTCTATGTGCACCTTGTGCATGTTGTCCTGCCATGCTTCTACATGCTCTCTCATGTCGAGTACTCTACCTGTTCATCATGGCAACTCTTCAGCTTCTCTGGCAGTTAAGTCCATCTGCCAATTGCCTCTATGAACAGTCTTCATTCCACTGGTAGATTCCTAGAGACTCTTCAGCTCTTCTGATAATCACACAGAAGTCTCTTCGAGTCCTCTGGTAGAAACCATCAGTGGTTTCTAGCAATTACACTGTGAACCTCCAAAGACCGCTTCAACAACTAAATCACCACTGATCGATTAACTGTGAAGAGAAACAATAGCCCTTTGATCATACTTAAATTCACCTGCACTGTTGGATTGAGTTCGTAGGGTCTTGCATTTAATTCATATGCCCACTGGCTGTGACCGAGCGCTAAATAGAGTTTTAATTTCGTGATCTCGCATCTTGACATTCCTGTGATAAAGGATCTCGACACTCCAAGTCGCGATCGCTGAGACTCCGAGATGGAGCTTAGCACCACTAGCTTCTTCCCTTCACGTGACCACCGACGGTGACCACAGGCTGCGCCAAAAGGTGCTTCGTATTTCGCAAATTTATAAACTTCATCGAGCCTGATCAACGGTCGAGATCTCCGATGATCCGACGGTCCAGATCTCATCACGATCTCGCATATCATGATTCCTGTGATGAAGGGACTTGATGCTCCAAGCCGCGATCACCGGAACTCCGAGATGGAGCTTAACACCGCTAGCTCCTTCCTCTATCTTTCGCAGATGTAACCAATGGCTATGACCATAGCCTTATTCGAAACGCATTTCGCACTTTCGCATCTTGGGTATTCTGTGATGAGTCCTCTCGACTCTCCATGTCACGAACTCCGAAATAGGGCTTGGCTTCTCTAGCTCTCGACAATGTGACCACGAGATATGACCGCTCGCCAATCAAACGAGCACTTCGCTCCTTTGACTTTCCAGTCAGCGAAACGATGATCTTTCGCCATGTGTCCTCTGGATCCAATGGTCCATGACTATCCTCGATGGACGACCAGGATTCCTTCACAGTCTTGGAGAGCTAGATGACTCTTGGTCTTATCCGCCTTGTAGCTTCACCATATCTAACGACTGTTGGTCCTTCATAATTACTCCAGATCTGACGGCCCAGATCTTATCGCGATTTCGCCACTTCACGAGCCTTCTTCATGCCTAATCAATGGTCCACAATCCTTGGTGATCTGACGGTCCAGATCTTTTTCGTGATCTCGCATATCGCGAGTTTGAACCTCTTTTCTTTGGATTTCCCAATCTGCGAAACTCCGAAACAAAACCTTTGTCGTTCACCACGTGTACTTCTTGAATCAACTGTTAAGATTGTTATCACGATTTTGCATATCGCGAGTTTGAGCCTCTTTCCTTTGGATTTCCTGATCTGCGAAACTACGAAACAAAATCTTTTCCATTCACCACGTGTCCTTCTTGAATCAACTATCAAGATTGTTATCACGATTTCGTATATTGCGAGTTTGAACCTCTTTCCTTTGGATTTCCCGATCTGCGAAACTCCGAAAACCTTTGTTGTGCTTTGACTGTTTTCCTCCTTTCGAGCTTACACTGTTGATCTTGCCATTCGATCATTGTTGTTCTTCCTTGCCTGCCTGTCTGCTGATCTTCCTTGCCTACCTATTTGTCATCATTGTTGTTGTTCTTGCCATCAATGACAAGCACGCTCTTCTTGTAAACATGCCAACAATAATGATTTCCTTTTTGTTCCTACGAATCTTTTTGAAAGAGTGTTCTTTTCATGCTTATTCCAAGAGGGTTAAAATTTAGCTTTAACAAGAAGCTTTACCATTACAACATATGTTATAGGTAAGAAATAAATGGAAGTATGACCTAAAATATTAATTTTATTATAAAGAGAGAACATAGTAAATTCATTTGCAGTGTAAATCATTGAAAAAACTTCTTGTTGAGCCTTTAGGGGCAAGTTCTAAGGAGCACTAGGCTATTTTTACAAAATATAAGAGTATGTGCAAACAATTTTTACAATTTCTCGATAGCCTTGCAGAGATTTCAATTCAATGAAAAGTAAAGTAGGTGGTTGTAACATCCATGTTTTCAAATATATATAGCCGAGAACCAAATGATGTATATTGTAAATATAGTATATGGTCGAGAGCCAAAGCAATGTAATATGTAAATGATGTAAATTGAATATAATGAATAAAATGTATCGCCAGTTGCACATGGACATAGTCAAAGATTTGGGAGCTAAGTATCCACAAGAGAGGGGGGGGCTTATCCATATCTATTAATGCAAAACCCATTTCCTATTTTTCTCTAAATTATCCTTTCCATGAACCTTTCATTAGTTGTTGAGTGTTCTAGAGCCCATTCATTGAATTCATGTAAGAGGTTTGGTATGAGAGTCACTTCCCATAGTTATTAAAATAATGGGGGCTAAGTACAATCAATTTGGGGATGAGTGTGAGTCAAGCAAGGAAGAGAAAGAGAGGAAATTCATATGGGTAGGAGACCATATTTTGTACATTCATGTTTTTGTATAGAGATTTGTTTTTACATGGAATTTTCTAGCCAACAATAGATTTCTAAGTGGGGGAGCTTGAAGGCATTTGTTATGGACTTGTTTAGATGTTGATTGGAGATGTAATTTCGTGGAGAAAGAGGCTACTTGATGAATTTATATTTGTATAGCTGTAGAATCCATGTCCAACCTATGCTGGAAATCATGGAGAGGAGTGGAAAGGCTTGAGGGACTGTGAGCAGTGAAGGGGGATTCCATCCCTTAAGTTGTGAAAGTTGAGGGGAAGTGTGCTGGATTGGAATTCGCTGAGAGTTTCACTGCTAAAAGGGGGACATTTCCATCCTTAGGGACCTTCATCTCTTGTGGATTCATAGCCCTAGCTCAGGGGTGTCTTTGTTAGGGACCTAACCCCTCACGTAGGTATAATAATATATTTCCATGTAATAAAGGTCTATATTAATAAGGCCTAGAAATAAGGAAGAATAAGTCCAATGTAAGAAGACCTAATAGAAGCTTCCGCTTCTAGAAGGATCTTCCTCTAGATGGTTCTTTTTATAGACATATTTAGTATAAATATGAGTCGAGGGTATGATAACTTTTGTCTTGGATATTATTGTAATAGAGCTTTGCTCTGCTAGAGGTTTCCCCCTCGAAGAGGCAAGTGAACATTGCTCTCAGTAATCAAAGTGCTCGTTCTGGTGTTATTCTAGTATCATTTTGGTATTATTATGGTGTTGTTCTGGTTATATTGTTGTTCATCTGCCATTTCTAGCTATTTATTTCTGTTCTGCATACTTTTTTATATATGGAATATTACAAGTGGTATCAGAGCACCTTCCTCGACAGGAAATTGTGGGTTAATTTTTTTCAGGGTAGAGACATATTTCAGCGCCTTTAAGCTACATAGATCTGTTGTTATGTGCATAAACCCATGGTCGGGGATTCATACATGCAGGAAATACAAGTGGTACTTAAGCGCACATATTTTGGCCACCCTTTTAACCCCTATTGGTACCCCTTCGAGTGGTAGCGCATCAGACAACACCTGTATACAAATCGACCTAGATCTCCTGAATCCCTCCATAAATAAATCGATCAACCGCCTTACTGCTATAGTGCCATCGAGAACAACACTCAGGAAGATACTCTCTAGTGCCTGGGTAGTCAAGTAGTACGGCTAAGGGCACAGTCTAGCCTTCTTAGTTGGTGCCTAAGATATTGGACCAAGTACTATTGTTGCACCCCGCACGTATATCAGAGAGCTAGAGCACATGGAAAACCCTTGTCCGTAGAACCCTTGAATACCTAACCTTTGGGAAGGAAACAAAAACAAAACATACAAGATCTATTGTCACGCAACTGTGTCTCCTGCATTCGAGTTGCGGAATTACTACACATTTATTCCTGTTAAACATTTGGGCATTTCATCACTGCAATATTCTTCAGACCAGAGTATAACTCCACAGGAGTAAAAAATAAATAAATTTGGATCCTGTTGGCACCATTATTTGAGACATATTCCGTTGGATTTCTCTCTTCGCCCTTATCACAATCATACCTATCATTTTTCAGCAATTTTGTTTTTCTCGTGGACCCGACCCCCTTCCAACACCCTTATTTGGGCTTTACCCCATTGGATTCAACTCATCGCCCTGATCGTTGTGATACACTTCAACCAAAACCCATTTTCCGTGTGGTCCCACATGTCCCTTTTCGTGTTCCCTCGTCATCATGGCCCATACCCATAGCCAAGACTTGGAAGCTCGCTTCAATACCTTGCACTCTAATTTCACAGAAACCTAACAAGAAGTGAGACAACTTAGTGCCAATATTTCCACCATCAATAAAAACATGCATTCCTCTATCGTCACCTCAATCGAGGAACTTAAACAAGACCTCAAATAAGAAATTACTACCCATCTTGAATCTGTCACTACGATGATCTACGCCAAGCTGCATATCCCTGCAGATCTTCCCTTATCTGACCCACCTTTGCATACCGAAGGTGAAACTTCCTCTCATTCCCATAATTTCCAGCCCCGTCACTTTCAGTGTAACCTACGCCTTTCACATGTGGATGTGACCGAATTTTATGGCTCAGATCCCTCTGGCTGAGTAACTCAAATGGAACATTATTTCTCTTTGTATGGCATTAAAGATGAGTTGGCCAAACTCTTGTATGGTGTTCTCCATCTAGATCAAGAATGTTGGCAATGATGGAAATGGAGAAAAAATTCTTGCCAAGGGTATGTGGCTTGGTCACACTTTGTGGCAGAGCTTTATGAATGCTTTGACACTGACACCAACCATTTAGGCCATTTGACAAAGTTGATACAATCTGGCACAATGGAAGAATTTATAGCTACTTTTGAGCGACTGCCTTTTCGTACAAAGTGCATGTCTGATGCTTTTTTCCAAGAATGTTTTATCAGTGGCCTCAAGGATGAGATTTGTGCCCATGTCCTCATGGATCGGCCTCAGAGTTGGGTGGATGCTACTAAAAGAGCTAAGGAAGAACAACAGATTGTCTCTTCTCAAAAACGAAAACCCTCCTTTATTCCTCGCACTAAACTAGTAACTCCCATGCCTCCTTCTACTCAACTAAATATTCAAGAATTGACTAGGGCCGAAATGGTTGAACGCCAACTCAAAGGCCTTTGTTATAATTGTGATGACAGATATTTTTTGGGACACAAGTTTAAGGAACAAAATTTTTTTATGGCCATCTCAGAGGATGTTTCAGAAGCGGATGTTGAGGCTCCCCTTGTGTCCATGTCACCTTAACCCACTGACATAACCCCTCCCTCAGACCCTCTCAAAGTAGAACCGTTCATTTCCCTAAATGCTCTCACTGGCTTCTTTGCTCCCCAATCCCTCAAGATAATTGGTTACATCAAGCATAGGAAGCTCATCATTCTTGTTGATAGTGGAAGCACCCATAATTTTATTCATCGTCGCATTGCCCAAGAAACTAATTTCCATATCCGTGCAGTCAATAATTTTCAAATCATGATTGCCAATGGTGGGTCCATGAAATGTGGAGGGCATTGTGAAAATGTTTGTCTCCAAATTGGTGAATACCACTTGAAATCTCATATGTTTGCTATCGACATGGGCGGTTGTGACATTGTGTTGGGTGCAGAATGGATAAGAACTTTAGGTCCCATTCTCATGAATTTTAAGGAATTAACCATGCAATTCGACCATGAGGGCCAACAATATAAGTTCCAAGGCATCACTGTCGGTTCCTCGGAGATCATTAGTTCCCATCGCATGGAAAATCTTCTCAAAAAAGGTCATTTTGGCAATATTTCCCAACTCCATGCCATACAAGCAACTGAGACACCCTCTATGTCACAAGACCTCCAATCCATCCTCTCTAAACATCAAGTGGTTTTTTCCACTCCCCAAGGACTCCCTCCTTCTCATGGTGTTCTTGATAATTCCATTCCCCTTGTCCTAGGAAGCCTTCCTCCCAATATCCGTCCCTATCGTCAACCCTTTTCCCAAAAAAATGAAATTGAGAAAATTGTTCAAGAACTACTCAACACAGGTGTTATCCACCCTAGTACAAGCCCCTACTCTTCTCCTGTGGTCATGGTCCTTAAGAAAGAAGGTTATTTTTGAATGTGTCCTAACTTCCGCGCCCTCAATAAACTCATAATTAAAGACAAATTTCCCATTCCTGTCATTGATGACCTCTTGGATGAATTGAGTGGTGCCTAGTTTTTTACTAAACTTGATCTTCATTCTGGATACCACCAAATCCGTATGAAAGAGGTAGATATTCCTAAGACTACATTTAGAACTCATGAGGGCCACTATGAGTTTTTGGTCATGCCCTTTGGCTTGTGTAATGCTCCCTCCACTTTCCAAAGCCTCATGAATCATGTCTTCCATCCTTTTCTCTATCATTTTGTCTTAGTTTTATTTGATGATATCCTCATCTATAGTAAAACCTAGACAAGCCATCTTGCTCATGTGGATCGAGTTCTCCATCTACTCTCTCAACACCAACTTTTCTTCAAACATTATAAATGTTATTTTGGTGCCTCAAAATTCGAGTACTTGGGTCATCTTGTTGGCAAGGTCGATGTCAGGGTGGATCCTAAAAAGATTGAAGCTGTGAAAGATTGGCCTCACCCAAAGACTCTCAAAATCTTGCATGGATTTTTGGATTTAACAGGTTATTATCGCAAGTTTGTTAAGAATTCTGGAAATATTGTGGCACCTCTCACTACACTCCTTAAAAATAATTTTTTCACTTGGACTCCAGCAACTGCTCAGGATTTTCAAACCTTGAAGATGGCCATGTGCACCACTCTAGTTCTGACCCTTCCTAATTTCACAAAGACCTTTTTCATGGAATGTGATGCTTCCGGGAAAGGAATTGGCGTTGTTCTTATGCAAGAGGGTCGACCTTTGGCCTTTACCAAAAAATAATTGTCCGAGCGAAATTTGGGCAAATCAATCTATGAAAAGGAAATGTTGTTTATTCTACATGTCGTGGATATTTGGTGCCCTTATCTATTGGGGAAACGCTTCCAAATTAAGACATATCATCAAAGCCTCAAGTATTTTCTGGAACAATGCCTTTCCTCCCCAGAGCAACAAAAATGGGTGACCAAGCTCTTTGGATATGATTATGAAATCATTTACAAGAAAGGAAAAGACAATATGGTTGTTGATGCACTTTCCATAAAATATGAAGATGAAGGGTCCATTTTCTCTCTCTCCTTCATTGTACCAGATTGGCTCCAAGATGTTCGTCGGGAATAGCTACACAATCCCAAAAGTTTGCATCTGATACAACAATTGCATTCCAATTCTCCATTTTCCCTAGGGTACTCTTGGCTCAATGATGAACTTCGATACAAAGGTTGTTTGTATTTAAGTAAACAATCAAAACTTAAATCCACGGTACTTTCTGAGCTTCATGCTACACCCATAGTTGGGCACTTCGGGTTTACCAAAACCTATGACCGGGTCAAACATTCTTTTTTCTGGGATGGTATGAAACATGAAGTTTGTAATTTTGTGGTTGAATGTGATGTGTGTCAATGCAACAAGAGTGAAACAGTCAAATCTCCTGGCACACTACAATCGCTTCCAATTCCACCTGCTATTTTGGGGAATATCTCTATGGATTTTATTGTCGGCTTACCTAAATCGGGAAATAAATCAGTCATCATGGTGGTATTTTATTGTCTTTCAAGTATGCTCATTTCTGTTCTCTTCAATGCCCATTTACAACATCCACTGTGGCTCAACTTTTTATGGATCAGGTCTTCAAGATTCATGGCATCCCGCATTCTATTGTTTATGATCGCGACCCAGCTTTCACCAACATTTTTTTGGCGAGAATTGTTCAATATACAAGGCACCTAATTGCATCTCAGCACAACTTATCATCCCCAGACTGATGATCAAACTGAAATTGTCAAAAAGTGTTTGGAAACATATTTGAGGTGTTTTGCATCGGAAAGGAAAAATCAGTGGGCTCAATGGTTACCACTAGCCGAATGGTGGTACAACACTTTGTACCATACAACTATCCACATGACTCCTTTTGAAGCGGTAGATGGACAAAATCCACCTTCATTTCTCTCATATTTTCCAGGTGTCTCGAAGGTTCAAGCGGTTGACCAAATGCTTACAGTTCAAGAGGATATTCTATGTACCCTCAAAGAGAATTTGTTCATGGCCCAGAATCACATGAAGCAACAAGCAGATCAAGGTCGCTTTGAATGTCGATTTGTAGAAGGGGATCATGTGTTTCTTTGACTGGAACATTACAAGCAAAATTCCCTCAAGGCTGACCATTGTGAGAAACTGGTGCCCAAATTTTATGGTCCTTATACCAACTAGCTTTGCCCAGTCATTCTAATCTCCATCATGTTTTTCATGTTTTCTGCTTAAAGAAGGTGATTGGAACTAAGTTCCATACTCAAACCAACCTTCATGAGTTGGACGAAGAAGGCTCCATTTGGCTACAACCACAAGCAATTTTGGACCAGCGTGAGCGTCGTCTGCGTTAGCGAACCATCAATGAAGTGTTAGTCTAGTGGAAAGATACAACTCCAACAGATGCCACTTGGGAACCAACTACCATTCTGCACCAATTTCCCCATCTCAAGCCCTGAGGACAAGGTTGTTTTTAAGGGGGAGGACATGTTAGGGACCTAACCCCTCATGTAGGTAGAATAATATATTTTCATGTAATAAAGGTCAATATTAATAAGGTGTAGCAATAAGTAAGAATAATTCTAATGTAAGAAGACCTAATAGAAGCTTCTGCTTCTAGAAGGATCTTCCTCTAGATGGTTCTTTTGATAGACATATTTAGTATAAATAGGAGTCGAGGGTATGAGAACTTTTGTCTTGGATATTATTGTAATAGAGCTCTACTCTGCTAGAGGTTTCCCCCTCGAAGAGGCAAGTGAACATTGCTCTCAGTAATCAAAGTGCTCTTTCTGGTGTTATTCTTGTATCATTTTGGTATTATTGTGGTGTTATTCTGTTTATATTGTTGTTCATCTGCCATTTATAGCTATTTATTTATGTTCTACATACTTTTTTATATCTGGAATATTACAGTCTTATTGTTGAGAACTGGAACAACAAGGCTATGATTGGGAGGAACATCCATCCTCTACAATAGGTTGTACATTTCATTAAGATAAGTGTTCTTATGTGCTGACTTTATCCATGTTAACTGTTGATATATTTGTTGTGCAAATTACTCTAATTATCTTAGTTAAATGTTACTTGATGTGAGAAASATGTTGCATTTAAATCCATGTTTATATGGTTGAATGCTACTATATGTTATTTAGTTGTTGTTATGCACAGTTGAGCAATTATATTTACATATTTGAGTAGAATAAACAATTTCAAGTGTATGAATGTCATGTTGTTGGTTATTTTTGCATGTATATTTAGTATCAGAAAGAATTCTTGATTCCTTTTAGTAGTGACGTCACCTAGCTAGGGTTTGGGTATGTTACAGTGGTGGTTTCCTATATCCGTCAACTGTAGTAAAGCCAAAATTTTAGTCTTTATATGGTAGAAAGTAACAACATCTACTTTTACGGTAGACATTAACAACAACTACTTTTACAAAACATGATTTATATGTTGTTTTGTTTTGGGAAACCAGACTCAAGTTCAACTCTCCAAGACGTAGGGTATGCAAAATGCCCCTCCTCCTCCCATCATAAAAATAGTTATAGCCATAATACACTAGGATTATCACATATTTTCATATCTTCTTTCCTCAATAGAGTTTGCTAATCATGGTTCTACAAATTAAGAAAATAAAAATTCACTGCTTACACCCACTTTCACCAAGATGGAAAAGGTTCAAAACCCATTAAATACATATTGAACCTAAGGACTACTAGTTTGAAGCTCATAGAATGTAGCATCCCCAACCACCAATTGGGCTATTCCACTTAAAATTTTGAACTCTGATACGAATTTAAATCATAAAAAAATACTCTGCAAATGCATAGATTCATACAAAATAATAATAGAAATACACATGCAACATACACAGGAAAAAACCCATAAAAAATGCATAAATATTAATGCAACATACAAATTATCACACAATTGACACTTAAATTTGATTTAAATGAACACTAATTGGGTGCATACCTTCCACGTTCCTCCCAGCCTTAGACTGCACTACTTATAACTCTCAGCAGTGAGTCACCCCCGAGTTGGGGATAAACTCCACCTGGGTAAAGGATTCCTAACCAGGATAAGGTATTTCATACATCAGAAAAATCAGTCACAGGTACCAACTCAAACTAATATCCTATAGTCCCTCATTCCCCAGATGCATGCCCCACCCTAGGAAGTGTTCCCCTTCACTGCTCAACAGTCCCTCGGCTAATCCACTTCCTCTATGGAGCTTTAACAACAAGCTAGAAAGGAAGTATCAGAGCCTTGTAGCTGCATTTTGGAACCTTTGAGAATCAATTCTCAACAATTCTCTCACCTGGAGAGAATGGTCATGGGCCTGACAACCTGCCTCTTCAATATCCTATAGGCCCGACAAACCGTTTCTTCAATCCATCTCCCAGGCTAACTAGGGTACATGTCTATTCACAACAGGGTATGAGTGACAATTGAGTGAGTGAGTGAATGATGATAAAATGATAGCAAAATGAACTAAGTCCAAACTATATGTATGCATGTTCCCAATTTGACACTTGTCTTGCTGAGAACTACTTTGGGCCCACTTGTCCCCATCCTTAGAACTTAGGCTCAAATAAATATCCACACTTTATACTTTAAGGAATATTAATATAATATTCATTTGGGTTTAATCCCCCTTAACTTAGCCCATTATACTCAACTTTTTATTCCCCCTTTCCCTAACTAGTGAAGTTTAGCCCCACATACACGTTTACATGGTTGGTCCGCTGCAGTGATGTTTTTTCATTAATATTTGCATTTTATTACATTTACTTTTACAATACATGTGTACTGGCCTTTTTGCATCTAGGATCACCAGCCTAAAAAACACAAACATATATACAAATGATCTCTAGCCTCAAGATCGTGCACTTAAGCCGATGCGTGCACTCTTCTTTTAATGCACCATCCTTGCACACTTACACAGGTGTGCGCTATACTATGGAATGTACACACAAAACTAAGTCCAAGACTTGATACAAACAACTCACCATATTATATACATATGTACATTTGTATTTACATTAACAATTGGGGTTCATCCTAGGGGTGTTACATTCCCATCCCCCTTATTTATGCATTGTGCTCAGTGCAATATATACATATATACAATCAAAACTTCAACACTCTTCAAAACGATGTGGGTACTTTGCCCGTATAAAATCATCATGCTCCCAAGTTGCAACCTCAGGACCATACCAGTTCCATTAGACCTTTATTATCCCTATGGTTCGATTTCGTAGCTGCTTGATATTCTGGTCCAATATGAACACTAGATGCACTTGAAATTCACCTTCTTGCTCCACCTGAATCACATTCCAATCAATGACGTGATTAACATCATGTACATACTTTTTAAGCAATGGTACATGGAATACATTATGAATACGCATTGATGCAGGTAAGGAAAGCATGTATGCTACAAGTCCAATCCTTTCCAGGATTTCAAACGATCCACTATAACGAGCTGCCAACTTGGAACAATTTCCCAACTTCGGGGAACTTCTCTTGGTCTTTACTTTTAAGAACACATGTTCACCCACTTTAAATTCTCTATGATTTATGCCTTTATCAACATAACTTTTTTGTCTGTCTTGGGCAACCTTCAAATTATGTTTAATTTCATCATTTTCTCTTCCATTTCTCCGAGTAATTCCGGCCCAACTACTGCTTTTTCTGCTGGGTTGTCTCAACTTACCGGTGTGTTGTACTTCCTGCCATAAAGTGCCTCAAATAATCCACCAAATGCAAATAATACTCTCATTTGGATGGTTTATCCATCACATACATTTTTAGCATGTCTTCTATCACCTGATTCACCCTTTCTTTTTTCCCATGACTCTGGATGATAAGCTATTCTAAAATACATATTTGTTCCAAATCCCTTAAATAATCATTTCCAAAAATTTGATGTAAATTTTGTATCTTTGTCAGACACGATTTTCTTGGGTATTCCATGTAAATGAGTTATTTATCTCATATAAATATCAGTTATGTTAGCTACCTTGTCAGTGAGTTTTACTGGAATAAAATGGGAAGCTTTTGTAAGCTTATCCACCACCACCATGATAGAATCATGTTGCTTGCTAGTTCTAGGTAGTTTAGTGATAAAATCCATTTTTACAACTTCTCATTTCCACTCAGGAATGGGAACTGGTTGTAGAAAACCAGTTGGGTTTTTATTCGCATCCTTGACCTTTTGACATTCCAAACACCTGGAAATAAAATCAACAACTTCTTTCTTCATTCCTAGCCAATAATATTGGCTCTTGACAACTGCAATAGTTTTTTGGTAACCTGGGTGCCCAACATAAGGCACATTGTGCATTTATTTTAAAATCATATCTTTTTATTCCTGAGAATTTGGCACATAAATTATGCCCCTTGTATATGATAATTTCATCCTTTTCCAACTTATATTCTTCACGTTTCTTCTACAAAATATCGTGTTGTAATTATCTCCTTATTTCCATGTACTGTAAATTTGATTTTGTAGCCTCTAATATTCTATCTTTCAAATCTAAATGGTATATGCTAATGGCTATAGCATGCATCTCATGCACCCTTCTGCTGAGTGCATCAGCCACCTTTTTCTCTTCCCCCTTGGTATGATTTATATCAAATTCATATTCATTGAGGAATTATAACCACCTTCTTTTCCTGGCATTTAGAGTTGGTTGTCCAAATAAATATTTTGGACCACTATGGTCTGTCCTCAATTCAAATATGTTTCCCATGAGGTAGTGCCTCCACATCTTTGAGGCATTCACTATGGAATCCAATTCTAAGTCACAATTAGCATATTACCTCTCATTCTCTTTTAATTTTCTTGATTCATAGCACACCACATACCCATTCTGACTAAGGAATCCACCAAGTCCTTCTTTGCATGCATAAGTGCATACAATGAATTCTTCATTTGGATCAACAATCCTTAGTATTGGAGCACTGTTTAATAAATGCTTCAAGTGTTGGAAACTTATTTCACAATCCTGTGTCCACTCAAACTTCACACACTTCTTCTGCAAGGAAGTGATTGAGTGTGCAATCTTTGAGAATCCTTCAATAAATCTCATATAGTAACCTGCAAGGCCCATGAATGATCTCACCTTCGAGACATTCATTGGTGTTGTCCATCCTTCAATGGCCCTTTTCTTTTCTGGATCTACTGCTATCCCTTCCTCTGAAATGATATGGATAACGAATTTTCTTCTGGTAGAATGAGAACTTGCTCAATTTGGCATACAAATAATGCTCCTTCAGTACCTGTAAAACCATCCTCAAGTGATGCTCATGCTCTTCTTTAGACTTACAATATATAAGAATTTCATCCAAGAAGACAATGACAAACTTATCTAAGTAATCCCTGAAAATACCATTCATTAAACACATGAAGATAACTGTTGCATTTGAGAACCCAAATGGCACCACTGTGAACTCATAATGGCCATACCTTGTTCTGAAGGAAGTCTTGTTGATGTCTTCTACTTTAATTCTTACCTCATGATAGCCCAACTTGAGATCAATTTTCGAGAATATTTTTGCATCTTTCAGCTGATCAAAGAGGTCATATATCCTTGGAAAATGATACTTGTTCTTCATAGTTACCTTGTTCAACTGCCTAAAATCAATGAAAAGTCTCAATGTTCCATCCTTTTTCTTCACAAATAATACTGGAGAACCCCAAGGTGACACACTTGAGCGTATATACCCCTTCTTTAGAAGCTCTTCAAGTTGCATTTGTAATTCCATAAGTTCTAGTGTACTCATCCTGTAAGGGGTCTTGGATACAGAGGTTTCTCTGGGCATCAGATTGATGGAGAAATCAATATCTCTCTTGGGTGGTAATCCTGGTATTTCTTTAAACACACAATCAAACTCCTTTAGGATTTCATAGTATTCAATATTTGTCACCTTATCTTTAGTTGTCTCTTCCATATGTGTTGCAAATATTTGACTCCCTTTCCTGTAACTTTTCTTTAGCTGCAGGGATGAAACTTCTCTGACGGTTACTGCTGTGAGAATTTTTTGTATTGTCCTTAAGTTCCCTTCCTCATCCAAGCAAATAAATTCCTTATTATAACAGTCTAGGAAAACATGATGTTGGTCCAACCAATCCATACCAATTAGGTAGTCACAGGAGCATAAAGGTATGATGTTCAAATCTACCCTGGTGCTCAGTCCATTCATGTCCATTGGACATGCCTTAACCATATCATTAATTTTTCTTTTAGCTCTTGTAGCCAACTGCACCAACCAAGATTTTCCAAGATTGCATCTTGGGAAATGAAATATTCCCACCATCTTAGGATCTAGATAACTATGACTAGCTCATGAATCAATTAAAATAGCAATGGTTTAGTTGTTTATCTTACCTTGCACTTAAATCATATTGATTGAAACTCATTTTTCTTGTTGTCCAGGGCTACGTAGATATTAGGTACATTTCTTCCAATGTCCTCCACTGTATCAACTTGCTATACATTGTGAACAATCCTCACTCTTTCACCTCTATGAGGGAAATATATGTACATATGATCTCCCCAAAAACCCTAGCATTGAATAGGTGGTTGCCTTGGTCTTTTCCCCAATGTCTCAATTATTCTGGGTTCTTTAGAAGTTGTCTGTCCCTGAGAGTTATTTATGAAGAATGGTGGTTTAGTTCCCTTCTTCTTTTGTTCCATATTTCTTTTCTTCTTGTCTTCCCAAGCTTTTTGGTAAGTTTCTCTTCCTCTATGTTGATCATAAAGGCACTTATCCCTTCTTATAGTTTCCTCCAATGTTTTAGGATTAACATATTGTAACTTGTCACTGATAAATGATGGCAGCCCACTCAAATACCTTTGAATCTTAACTTGTTCATCCTTGATGAAGGAAACATATTTCAACAACTCTAAAAACCTCCTTTCATACTCATCTATGGTCATACTCCCAAGCTTGAGTTCAAAGAATTCCTTCATTTTATTATCATAGTATCTCTTAGTCAAGTATTTCTTTTGAAAATACCTCTTGAATTACCTCCTAGTAACCTTGTTCTCATCAATGTGTTGCACCTGCACAAATTGGTCCCACCACATTGATGTTTTTCCTTTGAGTTGATAGATGGAAATTCTTCTTTCTGCTTGTGAGGATCAGTTATGTAACTGGAAGTACTTTCTCATGCCCAATATCCAGGTCTCTGCATCCTCATCCTTCTTGTGCTCATCATCAAATGTAGGTGGTTTGATTTTATTCATTTCTCCCTATAGCTCATCCACCTCAGACCTTCTCTTATACTTCTTGACATGACATGGACTTGAACTACTGTGTGCCCTCCTAGTTGAATGCCTTGGGGAGTGATGGTGATGCATGCTAACACTTCTTGTTCTTCTCGTCTCATCATGAGATCTATGACTCCTTGATTTGCTTGAATTATTCTCCTTATCCATCTTCTTATCTATTTTGTATAATCTCTGCATTACCTTGATGGTGAATCCCTCCTGTTGCTCCTTGGCTATCATAAGCCTCTCATTATCAACCTTATAACTCTGGACATCCTTTTGCAAACTTTTTATAGTTTCTACCAATTTCATGCTTTCTTCCTTACCTTTTCTATGTCCATTTGAATTTGTACCTTCATTACCCATATTGACATACATCCCTTTCATCTCATCTTTGTTAGAACTATATAAATTTTTACAATTTTTTTTATAATTGTGTATAAAAAAATTAATTTTGCAAAGATTGTGTGCTCTCGGGTTATGAAGCCTTATTATTTTGTTTTGTAAAAAAAATATATTGGGTTTTAGCCCACATTCCAAGCTCCTTAATCCACCAATTACCAAGACACAAGGCACCATGAGGAGCACATCATATACTTGCACTACTTATCACAGGCACATGTTTATATAAAGGTTTTAAATGATTTTATCTATTGTATGTGGAATTTTCCCTAATACCCCGGACAAATAAAGTCTACAGCTGTGGAATGAATGAATGCAATGTTCAATCAAGTTTTAAGATGATGATTCCCAGTATTGGTAATATGATTCCTCTACAAAGAAATAGAATAATAGGTGTAGAACCCAACATCTAAAGTGCCCAAGCTTTTAGAAAAATAAAAAACACAGGCGCCAAAGCATAAATGCATGTTGGATGCTTGGTATTATACAATTGAAGGTTGCAAAGGTGAAAACAAGGTACAGATCCAATGATAGTTTGATATTTTATATTATTGATGCTAAGAAACACGTACTCCAACAATTCGTTCGGCTTTGTAATCACAAGGCGTTCAAGAGGAGAGATTCTCCTCAATTCCTCTGTAAATAACACTAGCGGTTTATTTGGGAACATGGTGTTTTACTTGGAGGTATTTACTGCCCTTCCATCGAATGCTTCTTTGTATGGATTGGGAGATATCACTAGGAAGTGATTTTCTCTCAATGAGAATCATAACTACATGCTCTGGAATTTAGGAATTAGCAGTATGAATACGAATTTGGATTTTTATGGTTTCCACCAATTTTAAACCTTACTAGCTCATTGGGATTAATTTTTCTTTTGTTGTTGCATCGCAAAGGGTATTGGAGTTAGAGTTTTTTGTTGGTTTGGCAGTTTTCTCTACCCACAACAGGAAGTGGCATTGTTCCACACATTTTTTTTCAAATTGCAATCAACAACAAGACACCAAGTGCAGAGCTCATCCATCAACAACATTAAGCACCAAACCGCAATGCAGTCATTTTTGACAGAGAAATTTCGGGCTTGATTTATGAGCAGATGGGGAACAATTAGCAAAATCCCCAACATGAGGTTTGTGCACAATGACCTAAAATAGATGATGTTCAGAGGGGGGTATGTTCAGGAGGGGGTATTCTCCCAATCTCAATGGTTTGGGAGAATTTTGTGGTTCCTCTCAAGGGGGTATGTTCAGTTTTT
>JZKD02S2109336.1:384461-397187 GCA_000966675.3 Picea glauca
TATGTTAAGTTATGTTGTTCTTCAATTTATGGGTGAGTGCATGATTAGTCAATGGTGCTCTTGAAGTAGTGATGTAAATTATATATGCATCCCTCTCTACTTAGTGATGTAAATTGTATATGCAATAGGAGTAACTCTCCAAATTTGCTAGCATATGTTGTTATGGCATTCAATAAATACATTGGCTCTCCATGGGACCAAACCTAACCAAAGCATGTATCAATTCCATCCATATAACAGATTAACAAGAAATAAATCCCCCTTAAGATGGCTTGGGCATTGACTATACATAAATCTCAAGGAATGACCTTGACAAGGTCTACCATTGACATTGACAACACTGAATGTCAAGGATTTGACCTTCACTACAATACCACACACTACTACTATAAAAGAAATGTGAATAGCACCATCATTCTCCTTTAAATTCTATAAATAAATGAAGGACACTACCTATGTCTCACTATGAAAAAAAGAAGAGGCATACTTATGTTCTTTGTTGCTTTCATAATTACAACATCCAACCTCACTCCCTAGCCTATCCCTACCATTTTCTATTTGGATGAGGAAGGACACAAAATTCTAGAACCTTCTATGTTATAATCATACTTTTATACATGGAATATTTCACTTAGTCCATTGTTCTAATTTAATAGTACTTAGTCGATTGTTCTAATTTAATACCATGAAATACAATGCTTATAAAAAATATTTTATATTGTTTTCTTCTGCGTTCCCTTCCCTTGATTAGGGGTATGCTAGTTTATGAAGAAAAATTAGATTTCAACATCACTTTTAAAAGTAGAATCTTTCCACATATATTAAAAAGAGATATCCATAAAAAATCAACTAATTTTTTTCTTTAAACTATTTAATTTGTCAACATCACTCACAACTAACTTTTACTTAATTCACAAATAGTTTCTTAAAATTTTATCCACAAATTCCAGTCAACTAATAATTTGAGTCAAACAATTAGCTTGTATAACTTTATTTTCAAGAGGTTGTAAGAAATTCACAAGTTGAAAGCTAATCCCCATGGGATAGTGCAGTGGATGACATGTGTAAGTGTATATACTTTCTCGGTTAGGAAAGAGGTCATGGATTCAAAAAAAAAAAAAATTGAAACTAATTTAGACCCCATGAGATAAGGCAATGGATAAGATGTGTATATACTCTGTGGATTAGTGCAGTGGATGAGATGTGTATATACTCTCTAGGGATAGAGCAGTGAATAAAATGTGTATATACTCTATCGATTAGGGAAGAGGTCATGAATTTCAAAAAAAAAAAAATTGAAACTAATCTAGACCCCATGAAATAAGGCAGTGGATAAAATGTATATACTCTATTGGTTAAGGAAGAGATCATAAATTCCAAAAAAAAAATAAAAATTGAAACTAATCAAAACCCAAGTTATTTCTTCATATTTTATCAAATGTATAAGAAGAGATAATATCCTTTTTCATATTTTCTATAATGTATGAGAAGATAATATCCTTAGAGAATTAGCTATCAACAATTTCCAAAAGAGATTAGAAATATTGGAGATGAGAGATATAGCTAATTTAATTTACACACGAACAAAGTCGTCCTTCTTCGTTGAAAAGCGTGTCAACGTCACTCTCAAAATTTAAGAAATTCAAAAGTTGCATTGCCTTTCATTGACAAATAGTTACATGGCTGGGTGAAGTCCTTTTTAACCCTTCAAAGTTGCAAGGGTTATATGAGAGATGCGTGGATTGAAATTTAAGCCAGCCGTTGAATTTAATCAGTTTTTTTTGTGGTACCCACCATTGGGAAATTGATTATTCTCTGCCTGACGGAACGCTATGAGAAAAAGCGCCAAATTCGGTCTAGGGAAATGTAGTGTTTTCATTTTTGGATTCTCTTGCTTTGTGGTTAGAGTGGATTTCTGGAGCTTGTATCAGCGAGGTCATGAGAGTGAGACGATGTCATCATTGAGCTTGGAGGAGTTTTATGGGGTTTGATTAATTTATTTACCATGATGGATTTGGAAGAGTTTTATGGGGCTTGATTAGTTTATTTACCATATTTTAATGATTTTTTTTTAATAGTTTGTCTTTGGTTTAGTGGTATTTGAAAGATTCTCTTAAAACTGAGTTATTATTGAGCAACTGGAACGAAAAGATCTATAAAATGACATGATAAAATGAGATGATGAGAAATAACTTTCAATGAGTTCAAAAATTGAATTAATATTTAATATGAGAAATAACCTTAAAAAGTAACTTAAAATTTAAGTGAAAAGAAAAAGTGGGTCTATAAAAAAGGAGATGATAGAAAGCTCATTCTATCATCATGATTGATCATTTTGTATTAGGCCTCTTGGCTTTGGCTTGGAGAGCTCTTAGAGCTTCGGGTTTTGAGGGTTTTGGTGACAAACCCTAGAATTGGTTATTTTCCCTGACTGGTCTGTATACAAGTGTGTGGGAGTGCTTTCCTTGAGGGAATCGAGTTCTGGGAAGATTATTCCCCTCTTTTGAGCTGTATATTTCACTGGGGAGGCGGAGGTAGCTGTTGGAGGCCAAGTTAATGTTGTGGGTTGCCTTACTTTCAATTTACTTTCAATTTGGGAAAAGTTTGTTACTCCTATACTACTGTGCTTCAACCATTATATTCGCTGTAGCAGAGACACTCCAGAACTGGCCATTTTCATTGTTATGGTATATTCACATACCTACAGGCAGCGCCTACTCTCGTGAACAGGTCAGAAAGGTTCATTTTTTTTTATTGTGTGTATTGAAGGCGTGACTGTGAGCTATCACCTTGATACATCAGTCCAGAAATAAATAAATGAAGCAGCCATGTTTATTTCTGCATAATTTCTGTGTTTGCAATCATATTTCTGTAAGTTACTTGCAGCTGTTGCTATTGTTTTTGTTTGGGAATAAAGATAACTACACCTCTTCCATCAAAATATCAGTTTGTATTTCTGTGGTTCTTTAATGTTTGCTAATTTCTGTGTTTGCAATCATATTTCTGTAAGTTATTTGCAGCTGTTGCTATTCTTTTTGTTTGGGAATAAAGATAACTACACCCCTTCCATCTTACATCAAAATATCAGTTTGTATTTCTGTGGTTCTTTAATGCTTGCTGTTATATAATTTACTGTGGAGAAAAAGGAAATTTGGGATTGTTTGAACAGCATATAAAACTACCCCTAGCAGTCAGAAAACCACTACTAATTACCACCAGTATAAATTGGAGATTTGACAGCAAACTAAACCACCAGAACCAAGTTGTGGACTGAGCTTAAACACTTAAAAAACTTACATATGGTCACAACAGCACGGGGATAGTGTTCCAGCAATACTTAGGACACTACAGGGAGGGGAAGCTTCCTTGAAACGTAAACCAGTCTGCTGTTGCCTTTTCCCCTGTTACAATCCCATAATATATAGTAATGATTATTGGTATATCGTTGCAGGAGCTAAAATCCCCTAACTCTGGCTACCACACAAACGGCTACCTCACCCACCGTCACATGTTCTCTTTTACGCTTAAGCTATAACATATAGCGCAAATCCATTTTAAATACCGTTCACATTTCTCTCTTATTCTCGCAGTTGCCTCATCAATCGTTCTCTCTCTCACGCGAAGCGTTCCTCTCATCCTCGATCGGATCCCACATCATCTATGGAGCAATTGCCAGAGACAGTGCCAGTGGCGGCACCATACCATGTTTTCATAAATCACAGGGGACCCGACGTCAAGAAGACTCTTGCCAGCNACTCAATGACAATCACAATAATGCAGAGAGGTAAGCAATAGAACATTCGACATCAGTCACACATATGAAATATACAGAGACAAATATTTCTTGAGGAAACCCATAAAGGGTAAAAAAACCTCTTCGTCTTGATATGATAAGTAATCTTTACATTCTGTACATCATCATACATATGAGCTCCAACTCATTGTGAGGCTACAACCTCTGTTTTGCAAGCTGCAACTTGCTGAGAGCACCAACTCTCTGTTTTCTCTAGCACCTACTAGAAAGAAGCACCAACTCCCTGGTTTCTCTAGCACCCACTAGAAGGAAGCACCAACTCCCTGGTTTCTCTAGCACCCACTAGAAAGAAGCAACAACTCCCTAAGTGTTCCAGCACCAATTGGATGGAAGCACCAACTTCCAGTCACACAGGCACCAACCTGTATAACAGAGAACAACAGTTTTCCCTTGCACTACCCTGCCACCCTGGCTTTTTTGGCTGCAACTAGATGGAAGCTACAACTCCATGTGTTCAAGCACCCACTTGAACCTCTGAGGACAATAGTCCTCCCTAGCACCTCCCTACCACCCTGAGATATAAAGTTTGCTATCTGGAAATTTATCACAGCGATACAATATTTATCAATGGCTTACCGGTCTCATCATTGTTCTGCTACACTGTTCTTCTCTACCTGCATCAGTGTCTTCCTGCACACTTTCCTTACGCTTTATGTTCTTCTTCCTTTTATGCTCTGTGCGCCATGTCCCTTCTATGCACCATTCCTCTTCTGTGCATTTCAATAGCTGCACTCTGATTCCTTCTACACCCATGAATCACACTCAACAACCCACAATCTCTTCTCTATTCTACATTTTTATCCTCTTTATGCCTCTTCTGCATCCTCTATTCACAATGCTTCTACATGCTCTCCCCATGTCGAGTGCTCTGCCTGATCATCATTGCAACTCTTCAGCTTCTTTGGCGGTTAAACCCATGCGTCCATCATCACTGGGTATTATGCCGAAATTCCTTAGCCTCTCCAACAATCGAGACTCTTCGTCTTCTCTGTCACAGTCGAGCTCATTCCCTCTATTGCAGTTCCAGGCTCCAACGGTCTTACATCTGTCAATAGACTCTATGAATAGTCTTCATTCCACTGGAAGATGCCTCGAGACTCTTCATCTTCTCTGGCGATCACCCTGAAGTCTCTTCGAGTCCTTTGGAAGAAACCATCATTCATTTCTAGAAGTTACACTATGAACCTATTGAGCCTTTTGCCTTTGGGACCTTTCATTTTTCCTTTCACATGTGGCCTCAGGCCGTGACCACACACCTGTTCAGAAGGTGCTTTTGTGACTCACGTTTTGTGGATCTGGGGATGAGGCATCTCGACTCTCCAAGTCGTGATCTCTGAAACTCCGAGATGGATCTTAGCACCACTAGCTTCTTCCCCTCACCTGACCACCGACAATGACCACAGGCTGCGCCAAAAGGCGCTTCATATTTCGCGAACTTATGAACTTCATAGAGCCTGATCAACGATCGATATCTCCAATGATTCGACGGTCCAGATCTCATCGTGATCTCGCATATCATGATTCCTGTGATGAAGGGTCTCGACATTCCAAGTCACGATCGCTGAAACTCCGAGATGGAGCTTAGAACCACTTGCTTCTTCCCCTCACATGACCACCGGTGGTGACCATAGGCTGCGCCAAAAGGCGCTTCGTATTTCTCAAACTTATGAACTTCATTGAGCCTGATCAACGGTCAAGATCTCCAATGATCCAACGGTCCATATCTCATCGCGATCTCACATATCGAGATTCTTGTGATGAAGGGTCTCGATACTCCAAGCCATGATCGTCGAAACTCCAAGATGGAGCTTAACACCGCTAGCTTCTTCCCTTAAGCCTTTGACAATATGACCTTGTCTATGACCACGGGCCATCGCTATTTCGCATATTGCGAGTTGCAAGGTTAGAGCATTTCCTTCCTTTGACTTTCTAGTCAGCGAAGAATTAATCCCTTGCCACATGTCCCTCTTGGATCAACGATCAAGATCTTATCGCGATTTCACAACTTCACGGGCCTTCGTCATGCCTGATCAACGGTCGACGATCTCGATGATTCAACGGTCTAGATATTTTCGTGATCTTGCATATCACGAGTTCCCACACCATGCTCCATTGACTCCTTCAATGTGCAAGTCAGCGAAATTCCAATCGCTTGCCACGTGTCCTATGACTCTAACGGTCAGGATTGTTATCGCGATTTCGCATATCGCAAGTTCGAACCTCTTTCCTTTGGATTTCTCGATCTGTGAAACTCTGAAATGAAACCTTTGTCGTGCTTTGACTGTTTTCCTCCTTCTGATCTTACACTGCTGATATTGCCATTATCGCTACGCTACTGATCGTGCTGATCTTCACCATCTGATCGTGTTAATATTCACCATCAATGACAAACACGCATACTCTTCCTCTGTCTAAAAACATGCCAACATGGAAGTTGTGACTGAGTTAACTGATGATTGCATGGATCAGTTATCCAGGACTAGGTGGTAGTTCACTCCCGTGACTGTCAGTGAGTGTCTATATCTCACTAGATCACTACAATGGTGCATTAGTTATTCATGTAGCCTATATCTATTGTAAATTATTCACCCTTTGAGTGTGGCATATGGTTAATGAGAATTCTTCTATTCTTTCTCTCTTGTTTCTCTTTTCTTCTATTTTCTCTGCAACTGTGTATGTCAATTCCTAGATAGATCAATTATGTGCAGGTTCAACACATTTACATGGTATCAGGGCCGATAAACTACTAGGGAAAATACACACCAAATTATTTTTGCAGGTACCGAAGATTGAAGAATGCAGAAAAGATGGATTATTCATCGACAATACTTATCACGCCTCATAACTATTTGGAATGGAAGCCAAAAATTCTGCTTCAGCTCAAATGTAGAGGCTTATACCAAATAACTGTGGCAATGGAAGTAGAGCATGATTCCGCCGATGAGAAAAATGACTTTCTCAATAGACAAGATATGGCCATATGATGTATCATCTGGTTTATTTCTCCTGAAATTATCCACCAAGTATATGATGACTCACAAGACTCAACTCCAAATGAATTATGGACCAGATTGGAGGTTCTATTCGAGAATAAAGAATATTGTGAAGATTGCATTCGGGAGATTGGAAATATAGAGCCATAAGAGAAACCATAAGAAGATCAAGCCTCTTATTCTAAAGAACCTTCTACACAAGTATCTGCACAAATTTGTATTCCATTAATTGCAGATGATGTCTACTCCATTTTGGATTTGTTTTCTGAATTTCATGTGGAAGATATATTTCATGCATCTCAGGAGTCACATGCAGAAACTTTTCCATGAGTCATGCATGCATATCAGGAGCAACATGCATGCATCTCAAGAGACAAAAAGGGAGCCGCCCACATCAGATTCAATTATGATATTTTATAAGAAAATTTTTCAAAAACAAATTGGATATTTGAATTCCTCTCGGAAAAATATCCAATTTCAAAAAACAATCATCCAAACTGGAGTCTGGGAAGTGAAGTTATGATCATTTTAAAATCAACAAAATTTCAGCATTTTTCTGGAAACGGCCGCACGGTTTTCAAAATTTCATCCAAGCTTTATTTGGATCTTCTTCATTACAAGAAGAAAAAGTGGATATGTGTGGACATCTCCATGGTGCATATACTTCATTAGATCCATGCAGACATCTATATCTTCAACAAAATCTTCAACGAGCACAAACTTGCACAGTTGCGAGGTCTTCTTGGAGTGAAGGACATGGTTGCTTAGCAACTGCTTTTTGTTCCTTCTCATTTTTATTTTTTTATGCATTGTAATTTGAGGGGGGGTTATTCCCATGAGGTTTTCCCTCTTTCCTCGTTTTTTCAGTGTCTCATTCTTATATGCATTGTACAATGAGTACATAACATGGCCTTGGTTGTCGGGACCCATTCATCATGTACACCCTAGTAGTGTTCAGGGGGGTGTTTGAGATATTACACACTCACCTATAATTATTTTCCTAAGTTTTACAGTCCAATGTTGAGAACTCTTCCTTAGATGAGAATATTCTCTCTAGAGAATATTCCCCTACAAAATAGGATGTTCCTCTTTAGTTTAGAGTCATTTACACTCAATTACACTTAGTTATACTAGTGGAAGTCATGACTCAAATAACTGATGATTGCATGGATCAATTAAATAGGACTAGGTAGCAATTCACTCCCATGACTGTCCGTGAGTGTCTAGATCTCTCTAGATCACTACTATGGCGCATTAGTTACTCATGTAGCCTATATCTATTGTAAATTATTCACTCTTTGAGTGTGGCATACGGTTAATGAGAATTCTTCTATTCTTTCTTTCTTGCTTCTCTTTTCTTCTATTTTCTCTGCAACTGTGTATGTCAATTCCCAACTAGATCAATTCTGTGCAGGTTCAACACATTTACAATGTCATGATTCATTACTAATGAGTTAAGAGAAATTATGATAACTAAATCTACTATCAACATGATCTCACAAGATAGATCTTCCAACATAACATTCACTCCATTGTCAATGGTGGAGTTGTATGTGAGACTTCACATGCTGCAAAAGAGTAGGGGTACTCATGAGTTTTAAATTGGGCATTCCAACTTTGAAGATTCATTGTTTCAAATTTTAGAAGAAAAGTAGATGATAATTTATAGATGAAGGACTTATGCAATAGTATTGAGCTATAGAAATTGCAACAAACATGGGAGGTGGCTTAAATAAAAGAGAAATTGCATATATGGAATTCCTCTATAGCAAACCTATTGTGCTACTTATTTTTTAACAAGTAGGAGGGATGATTTTCTTCAACAAACTCCAGGATTATAATGACTCTGTTGCAGTGGATTTCACTCAACAATTAAGAGGAAATGTTTTTATAATTAAAGGTGCTAACACATCTATTACAAAAGATCTCATTTCCAAGGTGATTGGTATTCATTTTTAGGAGAACAATCGTTTAAAAACAAAACTAGATACCATTAGGTAAAAAAGAATTTTCTGCATGCCAGAGAATCAATAGAAGAAATTGGTAGGGAATTGAAAAGAGATAAATTAACTGCACCCTAGGATGAGGTTGCACTTCATATCATGCCTTATATTACCTATGAGAGGAGACACAATATCATGCTCACCTAATATTTTAAATTGCACGACACAATATCATGCTCACCTAATATTTTAAATTGTTGGTGCAATTGAGACACCAAAAATTCTTTAGTGTCCCTTTCTTCTTTCTACAATCATTGCATAGGATGTTTACAAGGGTGTAGTGTGGGAGAAATTATGCCTTTTTACACCATGAATTAATCAAATTGCTAGTAGTAAATGTGTTGTATATGAAACAACCTGCAATAATATGTGAACAATTTGATAGAACATACGAAGAAGCCAACTTCGATCAAAATAGAGGCTTCAAAGCCTGTGAAATTTGTTAAATAAACCCATTAACCACGTAGCCATACTCAACAGAGAAGAAATCAAGAGAAACACAAGGCGATTCGAGAAATTTCAATCACTTCCTAATTAATTTAGTAATCAACTGAATAGTTGTGCATTTAATTATAAATCCGAGCTAGTAATTGAACTTACGAACTATCGTGCACTGTATATGCAAGTATAGTATTGTGATTTCCAATGAATTGTATTACTTTTCAAATGATTGCCACAAATCAAGATTTCAGGATGCTTTAGCAAGTCACCGAATTAAACTATATCAAATCCACACGGTTGCATGAAAGTAAATGAAACACTGCGGAAAAGTAAATCATACTTGCAGGAAAGTAAATCACACTTGAGGGAAAGTAAATCACAGTTTTAGAAAAGAAAAACACACTTGCGGAAAATTAAATCATACTTGTAGGAAAAGTAAATCACACTTGCATGAAAGTAAATCACACTTGCAGGAAATAAAGGTGACTTCTTCAAGTATTAAGGCGACCTTGATTAATGTGACATATGTACTGCAGTTTATGAACCAAGATACAACAAACCCTAAGCTACAAGGATCAAACCACACCATGCTTATAAGAAAATGGGATAAATTATCGTAATTTGTAGACCACAAGATTTCCAACTAGAAAGATAGATGCATAGTTGCAGCAACCAAAGTTGCATCAACCAGAATTGCAACAACAATAGTTTCAAAAGATAGAGTTGCAACAACACGAGTCACAACAACATGAATTACAACAACACGAGTTACGACAACCATAATTACAACAAGAACAAAGTTAAATAGGAATTGCTGGAAATAAATGAAGGTGAATAAAAGATGCTACAACTACACACTAACAACCAAAAGACAAGGTTTTGCAATGTTAACACAGGATGGTGACAATAGCGTTACAACATCAAGAAAATGTCTAAGTTGGAACACGATGTTTATAGAGGAATTGCTGGAAATAAATGGAAATAAGGAAAAGAGACTACAACTATGCACTCATCAATCTGAAAAGAAACAATACCCTACAATGCCAACACTAAGCTACAACAATCGGTTATAAGTTTAATGGAGGAATCATCGGAAATAAATGAAATTATGGAAAAGATGTTATAACTTTTCACACATGAATCAAGAAATAGAACTCTACAATGCTAACTCTGAGTCACAACAATCCAAAGCTACAATAATGGAAAACGCTACAGTTACAGTAAGAAGTTAATGAAGGAAGTGTTGGAAATAAATTAAAAGATAGAAATGAAGCTAAAACTACTTATACAAATAGAAGATACAAAAAGTATCAGGATACGAAGGGGGCCCTACCTCCTTATACAAGGTACTAGTCTATGAATATAGGAGACGCTAAATGATCAACACGCCATCAATTGAACATGAACATAACATAAATTTTATTAAACTGAAAGATGTAGCTTTAATACAATTCCTTCTTACAAACTATCTATTGATTTCCTTCCATCCCTTGAATCAGTGAGAGCGAGCATATTTGTACAAAGTGTCTTTTTCCTAAATGAGCTAAGCAAATCAATGGACAACCACAAGAATCAGGCTATCTCATCGTGTTACATTGATTTTTCCATAGGACGGAAAAATCGGGTGTGTGATGACTAAATTGGCTACAACAAGTGGTGGCAGAGTTGTCCTTTCTCTTCTGACACCCAATTATTCTTGTCATATTTCTTGAGCGATTGTTGGTTGGCTGGACATTCCCTGGTGACAACTATATGGTTGACCACTGAGTTGTTAGGGTATTGCAAGAACAGTCTAAAGTGGGAGTTGCAACATCGCAAGTTACAGTATTGCGAGTTGCAGTACTGCGAGTTGCAACAATGACCAGAGTTGCAACACTAGGAGTTGCAGTAATTGCACTTGAACATAAACTGTAGCTCTCATGTTGGGAAGGTGTCTTCGTAGTTTTTTCCTGCAAAAAATTGTTAGCATGAAAAGTAATAATCTCTTGAAAAATGCATATGAGTAATTATTGAAAATGTCATATTGGGTGAGTGATTGTACCTTAACCAAAAATGTGTTGTTGTGGATGGAAAGTGTTATGAATATGGAAGTGGAAATGGGAGAAAGGTGATCAAAATTATTGGACGGGTGCTAAAAATATGTCAATTTGAGCACTCATCATCTCCCCCTAGCCGAAATCATTGCATGTCCTCATGCAACCAAAAAGTCACTGTGAGTTTGAGAGGGGGAGGCCCTCATGGAGGCAGACAATATCATCATCTGTGTGACCTACCTCAAGAGTGGTAGTTTCTTCCTCATCTTGATAACTTTCCAAAATTGCAACCATTCCTTCACCTAAAGTTGCTTCTGTTGGTGCTTGTGTAGTAGCAGGGACCTTTTCTTCTTGTGATTGCACTTTTTCTTTGTCATGTGCTTCTTCTACTAGTTTTGGTGTATCAATAGTGTGGTTGGCCTTTGTTGGTTCTTGTGTAACAACAAGGAAATTGGCCTTTGATGGTTCTTGTGTAACAACAAGGCAATTGGCCTCTGCGTGTTCTTGTGTAATAATAGGGAAATTGGCTTCTACGGTAACAGGGTGGGTATCCTTTTCTGGATGAGCAGGGTCACTAGATTCTGTTGGTTCAATAAGGAAAGTTCCCTCTGCTAGTTCAACAGGGAGAGTGTCCTCTACTGGTGCAACAGGGTGGATATCCTTTGTTGTTGCAGCAAGGTGGATGTCCATTGTCGGTGCAATAAAGTGACTTTCGTCAATGGGTTCTGCCTCTTGGGTAGGGTGGTCCAGCCCATACAAATGCCTATCTTTCCTAAGATCATCCTTTAACAATTTCAAGAAGGTCTGAAGCCTCCCGTTCTTCTTTTGAAGGACCCATTACTTTCTTAAAAGTTTTGAATACAAAGGTGTGAGCAAGGGGTGACTTACTTATTTTTCTTTTGTACTTTTGGTTGGCTCTGGGGAAACAATGGGGTTGCTAGATTATGGAGTCGTGGCTTCCTCATCGTTGATGTAAGCCTCCAAAATCATAGCAAGGCCTTCCCCTAGAATTCATGAATTACATAGTGTTATTGTAATTTCATATCAATTTCATTAATGAAATCACTTGTTACGGTAGATTTGAATTAGGATTATGTGTGTGTGTGTGTGTGTGTGTGTGTGTGTGAGAGAGAGAGAGAGAGAGAGAGAGAGAGAGAGAGAGAGAGAGAGAGATTTGCATGCCATAGTTGCACATATCAATGATTCCTCTTCTAACACTACAATCATGTGGATGGCCGAGGAATAGTCTTTTGCTTAATATCATTATTTTATTATATAGTTTTAATTTCTTATGGATTCTTTTGCTAGCATATGACATCACAACCACGTGGATTGCTAAATAGTTGTTGTGTTAATTAAATTAAGTGTGTTATAGATAGATTTCTTACTTTATGTAGCATAGGTTTCTTGTTTTGAATAGTGTGATTTACTTTCAATAGTGT
>JZKD02S2109336.1:397197-410534 GCA_000966675.3 Picea glauca
GAGATACAATAAAATTGGTTTCTATTCAATAAGGAAATAAACTGAAACTATAAAATGCAGCAGAAAACAAGCTTGCTGGAATGGTGGCGTCTTATCTCTGAGAAGAGATGTGACGATTGCGCTCATTCGCAAGAAGATGAGTACAATGAGGCTTTGAAATCCTTTTTACAATAAACATGAATGCCAAAACCCTAGACATAAAAAACCTAACCCTAGGAGACTAAGCGCCAAAATTCATGTGAGCCCGTTGAGGTAAGCTAGTACATCAACTTCCTGGGGTCGTAACTTCTGCATACGATCTTCGTTTTAGGTGCACGATAGCCCGTTGGAAAGGTCTATCTGAGGACTGCACATGTTTCCATCAAAATCTAACTATGTCTATAGCTTGACTGCGGTGAGCCCTAAAAACGTTGTTTAGGGCCTCAAAATGGCCCCGGAAGTCGGGGACTCAAAAACTAGGAAAAAACTGCCAAAATGAACCAGTTGAAATAGGTGGGAGGCCACTGACATCCTTCTAGATCAATATTCCCCCCTTAGGAAGCAATGATCTCCATTGCGTTGAGTTACCCCATCAAATGGGGAAATTTTTGTTGAATTTGGGCCCGGGTGAGCCACTTTCCTTGGTGCAGGAGTTGCCCTACTTTGACAACTTGATAAAGTTGGATCCTTTGTTGTCAAGTGCCCTTGACCTATGTGTACACAATCTGATCACTGGATTCTTGTTGCATGCATTCAGGGTTGAGCTCTGTTGGTGTCAATTGTTCTTCTATCTCTGAGGTGTCCAATATTGGTGGAAAATATGGCCAAATGAGAGCCACGTTGAACACTGGGTGTAGGCCAAGGAAGAGGGGAATGTTGAGCTCAAAATCATTGTCTCCCATAGCCTTGGTGATGGTGTAAGGTCCATAATGGAGTGGGTGAAGCTTCTGATGGGCCCCTGTAAGGCGTTCTTTCTGCAAGTGCAACCAAAATTTGTCTCCCACCTGAAACTTATGTGGTACCTGGTGTTGATCATGGTGTTGCTTGTACTTGGCATTGGACTTCTATAAAATATCATGAACTGGTTGGCGGATGTGTTGGATCCGCTCAATGAACCAGGTGGCTTTGTCAGCTTTAGTTGGAGGAGGGGATGAGTTGGTTGAGGTGGTTGCAAGGGGTAGTGCAACATCCATGGGACCCAATGGTTGGAATCACAACACCACCTGAAAGGGGATGTGGTCAGTTACACTATGTAGGGCTCGGTTGTAGCTATGTTGAACATAGGGAAGACTCTAATCCCATGTGCATAGGTGCTTGGAATTGTACATGTGCAGGATATGCACAATCATTTGATTGATGACCTCAATTTAGCCATCTATCTTGGGATGGAAAGCAGTGGATTTGGTGAGCTTGGTGTCTAGTAGTGACCAGAGGATTGACCAGAATGTGATGAGGAACCGACTGTCCTGATATGAGACAATGGTTTGTGGTATTCTAAAATGTACCCATACTCATTCAAAGAAGATCTTGGCAGTGGCCTCTATTGTGATGCTCTTCTTACAGGCGACCATAATCACCATGTTGGAAAAGCGATCAACAACCACAAAAACACAATCATTTCCCCTCTTGGTGGACAAAAGGCTTGACATGTAGTCCATTGAGATGGTTCCCATGGCCTGTCAGGAGTAGGCGAAGGGGTGTACATGCCCTGTTTCTTAGTGGTCGGTTTGGAAATAGCACAGGCAGTGCAGGACCTGATATACTTGCTCACATCCTGTCGAAGTTTCGACCAGTAGAAATATTTTTGCATTACTGTCACTTCCTTTTCTACGTCGAAGTGTCCTGCCACCTGACTATAATGGGCTTCCAAAATCATCTTTGTGCGCTCACTTGATGGAACATAGAAATGACCCAGATGGCACAACAACCTGTCCTAAAGATGAAAATTAGCTACAATTGAGTTTTATATTCTCTTTCGAGAAGAGATGTTATTAGAATCTTTGTACTGCGCTTTATTGAAGGGTGAAGTCCTTTTTAACTTTCCAAAGTCGGAAGGGTTGTATGAAAGATATNAGAAATGTTGTCTTGTAAACCAATATCTAGGGTATATGCATTGTACTTGAAAGAATAATGGTTTAAATTCTTGATTGAAATAATTTCCTAGTTACAAAAATGGTCTCCTAATCCTTATGTGGAAAATGTATAGTTGAGGGCTTTCATCCCTTCATTGCAAAATGAGCAAAATAGGTTAAATTGAAGAGATGAGGAAATACAAGGTTGAAGAGATGGAAATTAAGTTTTTGGTTAGAGTAGAACATACAAAACCTAAAGAATTATGGGTGAATCATATTAAGATGGCGGTGGACCCTAAAGTATTCCTTGTTTGAGAGAAAAGGTAGTTAGAAGCATTGGAAAATTACAACAAAGTGATAGTGAAATCTAGAAAGAAGTTGGTGTAGTGTGCTAATGGGATGAATTGACAAAGAGGCTACATATAAGAGAACCTCATCCATTTCTAGGACTTTGGACAACCTTGTTCATGGAAGAGTTATATACTGAGGAACTCTACAGGATTATGTAGAATAAGGTAGGGTTGAAATTTCAATTTCCACTCTTACTACACCCCATTTAGGATTGGATGGGATTAAGAGAGGATGACACTACTATTGAGTGGAAATATGGGAATATATCATCAAATATTTAGGATATTATCACGAGGAAGGGTTAACCTACTTCATATCTTGTGATTTAAGGAAAATTTGTGTAGAAGAACAACAAGAGATCAGAGGGAATGTTGGAAAACATATAGTGGCCAATGAAAGTGTGATAAGCCCCAAATTTGCCTTATTTTTCTCATCTTTTCTTTGTCCTTTCGTTCATTAAAATCCCTTATTATCCCACCCTTGTATCAATTTTTTCTCAAAATATTTAATTATATAGCCATTTAAATACTTTCAATTGATGTGTTTTGAAAGTTTTTATGAGAATTTGTGATGGATTATCTGAGTTTCATGTGTACTTGATGAAACATGTTGAGTAAATAGGTTTGATAATGAGTTAGGATTGTTGTCTATTACTTTTTATGAAATCCTATGATTGTTAATGAGTCCTTGTAAGTACTGTGGAATGGTCTTCTATTCACTTTGTCATGAAAATAAATGGTCAACATTTTTGTAATAACAACTTATTAATCAAATAGATTGTGGAGTCATCTAAACACCACATCTGATGCAGATTTTATGAGCAGAATGAAATAAATACAAATTATTAAAATATTCTTAACACGGAATAACAGAGATACAATAAAATTGGTTTCTATTCAATAAGGAAATAAACTAAAACTATAAAATGCAGCAGAAAACAAGCTTGCTGGAATGGTGTTGGTTTATCTCTGAGAAGAGATGTGACGGCTGTGCTCATTCACAAGAAGATGAGTACAATGAGGCTCTAAAATCCTTTTTACAATAAACATGAATGCCAAAACCCTAGACATCAAAAACCTAACCCCAGGAGACTAAGCGCCAAAATTCATGTGAGCCCGTTGAGGTAAGCTAGTACATCAACTTCCTGGGGTCGTAACTTCTGCATACGATCTTCGTTTTAGGCGCACGGTAGCCCATTGGAAAGGTCTATCTGAGGACTGCACATGTTTCCATCAAAATCTAACTATGTCTATAGTTTGACTGCGGTGAGCCCTAAAAACGTTGTTTAGGGCCTCAAAATGGCCCCGGAAGTCGGGGACTCAAAAACTAGGAAAAAACTGCCAAAATGAACCAGTTGGAATAGGTGGGAGGCCACTGACATCCATCTAGATCAATCTGCCCCCCTTAGGAAGCAATGATATCCATTGCGTTGAGTTACCCCATCAGATGGGGAAATTTTTGTTGAATTTGGCCCCGGGTGAGCCACTTTCCTTGGTGCAGGAGTTGCCCTACTTTGACAACTTGATAAAGTTGGATCCTTTGTTGTCAAGTGCCCTTGACCTATGTGTACACAATCTGATCACTGGATTCTTGTTGCATGCAGTCAGGGTTGAGCTCTGTTGGTGTCAATTGTTCTGCTATCTCTGAGGTGTCCAATATTGGTGGAAAATATGGCCAAATGAGAGCCACGTTGAACATTGGGTGCAGGCCAAGGAAGGGGGGAATGTTGAGCTCAAAATCATTGTCTCCCATAGCCTTGGTGATGGTGTAAGGTCCATAATGGAGTGGGCGAAGCTTCCGAGGGGCCCTGTAAGGCGTTCTTTCTGCAAGTGCAACCAAAATTTGTCTCCCACCTGAAACTTATGTGGTACCCGGTGTTGATCATGGTGTTGCTTGTACTTGGCATTGGACTTCTGTAAAATATCCTGAACTTGTTGGCGAATGTGTTGGATCCACTCAATGAACCAGGTGGCTTTGTCAGCTTTAGTTGGAGGAGGGGATGAGTTGGTTGAGGTGGCTGCAAGGGGTAGTGCAACATCCATGGGACCCAATGGTTGGAATCACAACCCCACCTAAAAGGGGATGTGGTCGGTTACGCTATGTAGGGCTCGGTTGTAGCTATGTTGAACATAGGGAAGACTCTCATACCATGTGCAGAGGTGCTTGGAATTATACATGTGCAGGATATGCACACTCATTTGATTAATGACCTCAATTTGGCCATCTATCTCGGGATGGAAAGCAGTGGATTTGGTGAGCTTGGTGTCTAGTAGTGACCAGAGGATTGACCAGAATGTGCTGAGGAACCAACTGTCCTAATATGAGACAATGGTTTGTGGGATTCTAAAATGTACCCATACTCATTCAAAGAAGATCTTGGCAGTGGCCTCTATTGTGATGCTCTTCTTACAGGCGACCATAATCACCATCTTAGAAAAGTGATCAACAACCACAAAAACACAGTCATTTCCCCTCTTGGTGGATGGAAGGCTTAACATGTAGTCCATTGAGATGGTTCCCATGGCCTGTCAGGAGTAGGCGAAGGGGTGTACATGCCCTGTTTCTTAGTGGCCGGTTTGGCAATAGCGCGGGCAGTGCAGGACCTGATATACTTTCTCACATCCTGTCGAAGTTTTGACTAGTAGAAATATTTCTGCAGTACTGTCACTGCCTTTTCTATGTCGAAGTGTCCTGCCACCTGACTATAATGGGCTTCCAAAATCAGCTTCGTGCGCTCACTTGATGGAACACAGAAATGACCCAGATGGCACAACAACCCATCCCAAAGATGAAAATTAGCTACAACTGAGTTTTATATTCTCTTTCGAGAAGAGATGTTATTAGAATCTTTGTACTGCGCTTTATTGAAGGGTGAAGTCCTTTTTAACTTTCCAAAGTCGGAAGGGTTGTATGAAAGATATGAGGATGGAAATTTAAATCAGAAAGGGTGAAGTCATTTTTAACTTTCCAAAGTCGAAAGGGTTGTATGAAAGATGTGTGGATGGAAATTTAAATCATTTTCCTGTGGTACCCACCATTGGGAAAATTAATCTCCTCTGAAAAAGTGATTATTCTCTACGTAGAGACGGAAAGCCCCTGGAAAGAGTGTCTATTCCCAGCGGCCCACGGGAAAGCCTCCTTGAAATGTAACCCATTGTGCCATTGAATTTTTCCCTATTACAATCCCATAATATTTACTAATCATTATAGGTATATCGATGGAGGAGCTAAAACACCCTAACTCTAAAACTTGTCAACGTCACTTTCAAGATGTAAGAAAGTNCTTGTTGCATGCATTCAGGGTTGAGCTCTGTTGGTGTCAATTGTTCTTCTATCTCTGAGGTGTCCAATATTGGTGGAAAATATGGCCAAATGAGAGCCACGTTGAACACTGGGTGCAGGCCAAGGAAGGGGGGAATGTTGAGCTCAAAATCATTGTCTCCCATAGCCTTGGTGATGGTGTAAGGTCCATAATGGAGTGGGTGAAGCTTCTGATGGGGCCCTGTAAGGCGTTCTTTCTGCAAGTGCAACCAAAATTTGTCTCCCACCTGAAACTTATGTGGTACCTAGTGTTGATCATGGTGTTGCTTGTACTTCTATAAAATATCCTGAACTTGTTGGCGGATGTGTTGGATCCACTCAATGAACCAGGTGGCTTTGTCAGCTTTGGTTGGAGGAGGGGATGACTTGGTTGAGGTGGATGCAAGGGGTAGTGCAACATCCATGGGACCCAATGGTTGGAATCACAACCCCACCTGAAAGAGGATGTGGTCAGTTACGCTATGTAGGGCTCGGTTGTAGCTATGTTGAACATAGGGAAGACTCTCATCCCATGTGCAAAGGTGCTTGGAATTGTACATGTGCAGGATATGCACAATCATTTGATTGATGACCTCAATTTAGCCATCTATCTCGGGATGGAAAGCAGTGGATTTGGTGAGCTTGGTGTCTAGTAGTGACCAGAGGATTGACAAGAATGTGCTGAGGAACCGACTATCCTGATATGAGACAATGGTTTGTGGGATTCTAAAATGTACCCATACTCATTCAAAGAAGAGCTTGGCAGTGGCCTCTATTGTGATGCTCTTCTTACAGGCGGCCATAATCACCATGTTGGAAAAGTGATCAACAACCACAAAAACATAGTCATTTCCCCTCTTGGTGGACGAAAGGCTTGACATGTAGTCCATTGAGATGGTTCCCATGGCCTGTCAGGAGTAGGCGAAGGGGTGTACATGCCCTGTTTCTTAGTGGTCGGTTTGGCAATAGCACGGGCAGTGCAGGACCTGATATACTTGCTCACATCCTGTCGAAGTTTCGACCAGTAGAAATATTTCTGCAGTACTGTCACTGCCTTTTCTACGTCGAAGTGTCCTGCCACCTGACTATAATGGGCTTCCAAAATCAGCTTCGTGCGCTTACTTGATGGAACACAGAAATGACCCAGATGGCACAGCAACCTGTCCTAAAGATGAAAATTAGCTACAATTGAGTTTTATCTTCTCTTTCGAGAAGAGATGTTATTAGAATCTTTGTACTGCGCTTTATTGAAGGGTGAAGTCCTTTTTAACTTTCCAAAGTTGGAAGGGTTGTATGAAAGATATGAGGATGGAAATTTAAATCATAAAGGGTGAAGTCATTTTTAACTTTCCAAAGTCGGAAGGGTTGTATGAAAGATGTGTGGATGGAAATTTAAATCATTTTCCTCTGGTACCCACCATTGGGAAAATTAATCTCCTCTGAAAAAGTGATTATTCTCTACGTAGAGACGGAAATCCCCTGGAAAGAGTGTCTATTCCCAGTGGCCCACGGGCAAGCCTCCTTGAAATGTAACCCATTGTTCCATCGCCTTTTTCCCTATTACAATCCCATAATATTTACTAATCATTATAGGTATATCGATGGAGGAGCTAAAACACCCTAACTCTAAAACTTGTCAACGTCACTTTCAAGATGTAAGAAAGTCATAAGTTGAAAGCGACTCTCACTTTCAAGATGTAAGAAATTCATAAGTTGTATCTTCTCTTTCAAGGAGAGATGCTACTAAAGTCTTTGTACTGCCCTTTATTGAAGGGTAAAGTCCTTTTTAACTTTCCAAAGTCGGAAGGGTTGTATGAAATATGTGTGGATGNCACAACGGAATTCATGATAACATAAGCAGCACAGTCATGCAAAACATGATTAAAACATAATCAGGTACTTATCTTTGAAACAGTGGAAGTTCCACCAACCAAGTGCAGGCCTTCCACGAACCTCCCAGCCATAGACCGCACTGCTCATCAACTCAACAGTGGGTCACCCCCGAGCTGAGACTAAGCTCCACCCCAAGACAAGGAATCCTAGGCTAGGTTGAGGTTACAGGGAAACAACACACAGCCACAAGGATGGAATTCTCTCCCAGGAACCTCTCATGCTCACTGCCCACAGACCCTCATTCCCCACATGCCTGTTCCACCCCAGGAGTATAAACCTTCTCTATCACCTGGATAGTCCTTCGGCTGCTAACCTCCCTTGCCTTGGGTTACAACAATAGTTTGGACCGGAAGTCTCTTGGCTCTATGGCAACTACAAGGTTCCTTCCAGGAGTTTTCTCCTTCCTCTGTACACTCTCTCTCCTGGAGAGAATCGCTCACAGGCCAACAACCTGTTCTTCCAACCTCAATCATCTCTCTCACCTGGAGAGAGTGTTGTACAACTTGCCAACAAGCCCCCACGCAGTCTAGCATTGCATGGCCACACAACCAACGGGGAAAAACAAACACGACTTTCCAACCGGTTCAAAAATGGCGGATGGTCTCACGGATATGGCTCCGGACAAGGCTCCATGCATAGGCTCGACGCTCAGACAGAGGATGTTTTAGATTTTCAGAATCAACACACAGGGTCAAACACTACACATCCACCACAGTCAACAACAATCTAGACACGAACACCCCAAGGCAACAACAATGGAAGGATTCTTCCCAGGATGCCATCTTACGCCCACTACTACCAGACTCTCATTCCCCACATGCCTGTTCCACCCGAGAGTATACACCTTCACAAGAACATTCCATCGGTGCTAACCTCCCTCTCTGGGCCTCGACAACAGGCCGGATTAGGAAGTCTCAGAGCCTGAAGATGGTGCTGGACACTCTCTAGAAGAAGTTTCTTCCAACAACTTCCACCTCCCTCACCTAGAGAGAGATCACACACAGGCTCAATCACAACCCGCGCTGGCCATCAAGCCACATGCAGTCCATCTTTGCATGGTCACCATAGCCAACTGGAAATACAAACACGGCTTCTCAAACAGGCTCAACAATGGCTCGATGCCTCACAGTGATGGTTCATGGGAATGCATGATGAGTAATTCCCGCAGGGGTCGACACAGACTTAACGGTTCATAACCGAAAGGGTTTCAGCCTTCCAGAAGAAAATACAGACAATGGCCTTTTCGGTTCAGAGTGCACGAGGGTATCTCTTGCAGAGGTCGGATGGGTTCACGCTCCGACGGTCGGGTAGAATGGAGGAGGAACCCCCCAGCACGGCTCGTCTCAGCCTTTTATTGCATGTGCCAGGGTTGACACTTGTCCCCCATGCGACTGCATGCCTCCTTCAACATGCGTTCCTCCCNCACAACGGAATTCATGATAACATAAGCAGCACAGTCATGCAAAACATGATTAAAACATAATCAGGTACTTATCTTTGAAACAGTGGAAGTTCCACCAACCAAGTGCAGGCCTTCCACGAACCTCCCAGCCATAGACCGCACTGCTCATCAACTCAACAGTGGGTCACCCCCGAGCTGAGACTAAGCTCCACCCCAAGACAAGGAATCCTAGGCTAGGTTGAGGTTACAGGGAAACAACACACAGCCACAAGGATGGAATTCTCTCCCAGGAACCTCTCATGCTCACTGCCCACAGACCCTCATTCCCCACATGCCTGTTCCACCCCAGGAGTATAAACCTTCTCTATCACCTGGATAGTCCTTCGGCTGCTAACCTCCCTTGCCTTGGGTTACAACAATAGTTTGGACCGGAAGTCTCTTGGCTCTATGGCAACTACAAGGTTCCTTCCAGGAGTTTTCTCCTTCCTCTGTACACTCTCTCTCCTGGAGAGAATCGCTCACAGGCCAACAACCTGTTCTTCCAACCTCAATCATCTCTCTCACCTGGAGAGAGTGTTGTACAACTTGCCAACAAGCCCCCACGCAGTCTAGCATTGCATGGCCACACAACCAACGGGGAAAAACAAACACGACTTTCCAACCGGTTCAAAAATGGCGGATGGTCTCACGGATATGGCTCCGGACAAGGCTCCATGCATAGGCTCGACGCTCAGACAGAGGATGTTTTAGATTTTCAGAATCAACACACAGGGTCAAACACTACACATCCACCACAGTCAACAACAATCTAGACACGAACACCCCAAGGCAACAACAATGGAAGGATTCTTCCCAGGATGCCATCTTACGCCCACTACTACCAGACTCTCATTCCCCACATGCCTGTTCCACCCGAGAGTATACACCTTCACAAGAACATTCCATCGGTGCTAACCTCCCTCTCTGGGCCTCGACAACAGGCCGGATTAGGAAGTCTCAGAGCCTGAAGATGGTGCTGGACACTCTCTAGAAGAAACTTCTTCCAACAACTTCCACCTCCCTCACCTAGAGAGAGATCACACACAGGCTCAATCACAACCCGCGCTGGCCATCAAGCCACATGCAGTCCATCTCTGCATGGTCACCATAGCCAACTGGAAATACAAACACGGCTTCTCAAACAGGCTCAACAATGGCTCGATGCCTCACAGTGATGGTTCATGGGAATGCATGATGAGTAATTCCTGCAGGGGTCGACACAGACTTAACGGTTCACAACCGAAAGGGTGTCAGCCTTCCAGAAGAAAATACAGACACTGGCCTTTTCGGTTCAGAGTGCACGAGGGTATCTCTTGCAGAGGTCGGATGGGTTCACGCTCCGACGGTCGAGTAGAATGGAGGAGGAACCCCCCAGCACGGCTCGTCTCAGCCTTTTATTGCATGTGCCAGGGTTGACACTTGTCCCCCATGCGACTGCATGCCTCCTTCAACATGCGTTCCTCCCACCATTTGGAAATCACATGTCCTTCCAAAAGGACTTAGGTTAAAACATATAATGCACATATCTTTTGGAATAATATTAAAATATTATTCCCAAGGCTTAAGCCCCTAAGCTTAACACTTAGCCCCTCTTCCCTCCTTCCAACCCCTAATCCCTTGCCCACTCTGTGGAAGCTTAGTCCCCCATCATTCATTCATCATGTCGGCCTGCACGCGGCGGTGTTTATATTTTTATTAATGCTCTGCATGATTACATATATAAAAGCAGGCTCTTGGCCTTCAACACTTAGGCTCCTTGGCCTAATAATCACATAATCCCCCAGCTTATATAANAAAGTCGGAAGGGTTGTTTGAAAGATGTGTGCATGGAAATTTAAATCATTTTCCTGTGGTACCCACCATTGGGAAAATTAATCTCCTCTGAAAAAGTGATTATTCTCTACGAGACAGAAAGCCCCTGGAAAGAGCGTCTATTCCCAATGGCCCATGAGGAAGCCTCCTTGAAACATAACCCAGTGTGCCATCAATGGAGTTAGAGCTAAAACACCTTAACTCTAAAACAATTCTAACACCCCTTTCACTCACTACCATGTAGGTGTTACTACGTGGAATAACACATTCTCATTCATAATTAATCACATGCATTTAAAACAAATTAAATACATTCAACACAGATTATTCATATGAATTACTGCCATAATCAACAATCAATTATATTTAATGTTAATTCATATACACAACGGAATTCATGATAACATAAGCAGCACAGTCATGCAAAACATGATTAAAACATAATCAGGTACTTATCTTTGAAACAATGGAAGTTCCACCAACCAAGTGCAGGCCTTCCACGAACCTCCCAGCCATAGACCGCACTGCTCATCAACTCAACAGTGGGTCACCCCCGAGCTGGGACTAAGCTCCACCCCAAGACAAGGAATCCTAGGCTAGGTTGAGGTTACAGGGAAACAACACGCAGCCACAAGGATGGAATTCTCTCCCAGGAACCTCTTACGCTCACTGCCCACAGACCCTCATTCCCCACATGCCTGTTTTACCCCAGGAGTATAAACCTTCTCTGTCACCTGGATAGTCCTTCGGCTGCTAACCTCCCTTGCCTTGGGTTACAGCAATAGTCTGGACCAGAAGTCTCTTGGCTCTATGGCAGCTACAAGGTTCCTTCCAGGAGTTTTCTCCTTCCTCTGTACACTCTCTCTCCTGGAGAGAATCGCTCACAGGCCAACAACCTGTTCTTCCAACCTCAATCATCTCTCTCACCTGTAGAGAGTTTTGTACAACTTGCCAACAAGCCCCCACGCAGTCTAGCATTGCATGGCCACACAACCAACGGGGAAAAACAGACACGAATTTCCAACCGGTTCAACAATGGCGGATGGTCTCACGGATATGGCCCCGGACAAGGCTCCACGCATAGGCTCGACGCTCAGACAGAGGATGTTTCAGATTTTCAGAATCAACACACAGGGTCAAACACTACACATCCACCACAGTCAACAGAAATCTAGACACAAACACCCCAGGGCAACAACAATGGAAGGATTCTTCCTAGGATGCCATCTTACGCCCACTACTACCAGACTCTCATTCCCCACATGCCTGTTCCACCCGAGAGTATACACCTTCACAAGCATATTCCATCGGTGCTAACCTCCCTCTCTGGGCCTCGGCAACAGGCCGGATTAGGAAGTCTCAGAGCCTGAAGCTGGTGCTGGACACTCTCTAGAAGAAACCTCTTCCAACAACTTCCACCTCCCTCACCTAGAGAGAGATCACACACAGGCTCAATCACAACTCGCGCTGGCCATCAATCCACGTGCAGTCCAGCTCTGCGTGGTCACCATAGCCAACTGAAAATACAAACACAGCTTCTCAAACAGGCTCAACAATGGCTCGAGGCCTCACAGTGATGGTTCACGGGAATGCATGATGAGTAATTCCCGCAGGGGTTGACACAGACTTAACGGTTCACAACCGAAAGGGTGTCCAGCCTTCCATAAGAAAATACAGACATTGGCCTTTTCGGTTTAGAGTGCATGAGGGTATCTGTTGCAGAGGTCGGACGGGTTCATGCTCCGACGGTCGGGTAGAATGGAGGAGAACCCCCCAGCACGGCTCGTCTCAGCCTTTTATTGCATGTGCCAGGGTTGACACTTGTCCCCCATGTGACTGCATGCTTCCTTCAGCATGTGTTCCTCCCACCATTTGGAAATCACATGTCCTTCCAAAAGGACTTAGGTTAAAACATATAATGCACATATCTTTTGGAATAATATTAAAATATTATTCCCAAGGCTTAAGCCCCTAGGCTTAACACTTAGCCCCTCTTCCCTCCTTCCAACCCCTAATCCCTTGCCCACTCTGTGGAAGCTTAGTCCCCCATCACTCATTCATCATGTCGGCCTGCACGCGGCGGTGTTTATATTTTTATTAATGCTCTGCATGATTACATATATAAAAGCAGGCTCTTAGCCTTCAACACTTAGGCTCCCTGGCCTAATAATCACATAATCCCCCATATTATATAAACTTGGCTCACCAGCCTACTAAAACATACTTACAATTCATAATGCAAGCTTTACATCAGGGCTCGGCCTTGGGGACATTACAATCCCCCTCCCTTATTTTTGCACTCTCCTCAGTGCAACTTTCACACAGCATCAACAAGATTTCCGAAATCTTCAAAAATATGCATGTATTACACCCATATAGCGTCCTCATGCTCCCATGTCACATCCTCAGGACCGTACTAGGTCCACTGGACCCTTACAAGCTCAATAGCTCGATTCCGAAGTTGTTTTATTTTCCTGTCCAATATGCGC
>JZKD02S2109337.1:0-10462 GCA_000966675.3 Picea glauca
CTCCAGAAAAGCACCAGAGTCATTAAAAACCTCCAACGGGGAGAATTGGGCACAAGAATCAGCCACCGATAAGTCTTTTTGTTGGGTACCCTAGAAATCACCATCAAAGAGAGCCACAGGCTCGAAACCGATGCAAACATAGTCACCCTCCGCCAGACCTGGAAGGGGATCCAACCCAGGTTCAAACCCCTTCAAAGAAACCAACAGTGACTCAAATGAAAAGCCCCCTGAATACGACAAATCGATCGAGGAAGGAATCCCCGAATCAAGGCCAAATATCAAAGCAGTTACCGAATCCGCAGGGTTCGCACCTGAAACCCCAATGATACACTGACAAGGGATTCTGGGTCCCCTGCCACATGTCCACACCCCAAAACAGTCGTATCCGTCATTGATTTTTCATCCCATACCGATGCCATTCCGACCAGGCAAAGAAAAATAATAGTAGTCAGAAAGAAAAAAGTGGTGTCCCCACAAAACCCCTGTACGCCAAGAAGCCTACACCCCACTCCAGGTAAAACTCCAGCCCCGAAAAAAAATCCCCAACCACAATCCAATCCACCCCACCACCGGATATGGTAAAAAAACCTATCCACATGCTCCATCGCCCTCCTACGCTCGCCATCACCGACACTTGCCATCCTTAGCAAAATCCTTAAGATATTCTTACCATCATATGAAATTCTATTTGACATATTTTGTAAATTTATTTGATCAAATTAATATGGTAGATATAAAAAAATCATTATAATATACTTAAATTGTTCAGTGACAGAGAATAAGAGCTTCTTTCACTCCATCGTAAGGTGGACCAAGAATTGGATTTACAAAATTGTTCCATTGAAAAACATATGCACAATCCAATTGTTAGTTTTGTTTTCAATAAATGTATTTTTAATTGCACCAACGAGAGTAAGGTGCACTCTACAATGAAAGGTGGAATATATGTGTCACATACATACATCGCGGATGCTCACAAAGTCAAATGGAAAAACATTGAACAACATACTTCTTAAAGTTGAAGAAAATGGAAGATGAAACAAAATTAATTTAGAAAAACAAAATAAATAAAAAAGAAACTAGCTTAGAATGTTCATGTTAACACTAGATATTTGATGCTCACAAAGTCAAATGGAAGAACATTGAACAACATACTTTTTAAAGTTGAAGAAAATGGAAGATGAAAAAAAAAAAAACTAGCTTAGAATGTTCATGTTAACACTAGATATTTTAAGCAAAAGGTTTGATGCTTGTTTTTTAATTCCTCTCAATAATTAATAGATTTTAACACTTTTTTAGTTGTTGAAAAATTATCTAATAAATTAAATTTTTAAACCAGACAAAGATTCTGATGATATCTATTTGAATTTTTTTGTATGTATAAATTTTTATTCTAAAATTTTACTCCCGCATGCATGCTCCATTAAAGGAATAAAAAAGGGGAATTCAATTGATGTTATTTTGATTGAATTAGGGACTCTAAGGGAAGTTGAAAAGTTCAAGGAGATATTAGACAGAATAAAAATGGAAAATCCATTTTCGTTGTCTCACATGTTATTTATTGATGATGTTACTCTGATTGTATTAGGTATTCTAACGAAAGATGAAAAGTTCAAGAATATACTCAACAATATAAAAATGGGAAATTTAGTATCATTGTCTCACCTATTATTTGTTGATGATGTTATTCTAATTATATTAGTGACTCTAAGGGGAGCTGAAAAGTTCAAGGAAATACTATACATGTATAGTAAGACAATGAGGATGGAGGTGAAGATTAACAAATCTTCTAATATATTCAATGGTCTAGAAGATGAAGGGAAAAGAATTGCATGGAAAACATTCCTTGTAATTCTATTCTCTTTGATAATGGAATAAAATATCTTGGATTTCATTTAAAACTCAATGACTACAAGTTTAGAGAGTAGTTATGGTTGTATGAGAAAATAAAGAGGAGAGCCACAAATTGGTGTTACATATGGTTGTCAGGAGGAGGGAAGCTAACATTCATGAAATTATTATTAGAGGGAATACATATATTGGCTATCAATAGTCCACATTTCCAAGGGTGTGCTATAGAATATAAGAAAAAAATGTTTTAGCTTCATTTGGACAAGGAAAAGAGAGGAGGGTACTCCCCGGTGAAATGGAAGAAACTAACCAAAACAAAAGAAGATGGTGGATGGGGACTTAAGAACATACATTTGGAATGGAATTAGCAGCTAAAATCTTGTGGATATTGATGCATAATGAAGGACTATGGAGCAAAAAAATGACGACAAAATATATTTTTCCAAGATCAAGAGAGGATTGGATTATAAAAGAAGCTAAAGTTTATGGATGGGCTTAAATTGTTTGGAAAGTAATGGTATGGGCATTCCCCTTGATGGGGAAATGGCTAGTTTGGAAAATTAAAAAAGTAAAGAAAGTAAAAGTAGGTGAGGATCCCTAGTTGAGGTGCTAAAAAAAAATCAAATTATCCCGCCCTCTATTCAATATTCTACATAGTAAGGATATAATTAGTATCATTGATGAAACTAATCCAAAAGGAAACTTCCTATGGAGTCAAGGTTGGAAATTGGATCTTTAGCTAGTCCTTTGAGGATAAATAACATAATAGTGGAATCAATATTTACATAAACTCAAACATAGTGGCATAAAAAAAGGAAGAACAATATGAGATCATATGGTCAAAAAATAAAGCATTAGGAATTTCATTGTCAAGTTAAGAAATGAGGTAAGGATTAAATAAGAAATTGTGGGTGAAAAGACATGGCAATGAAAGACTATCTGGAAGTTGCGCTTTCCTGTTAAAACCAAAATATTCTTACGGTTAGTTATCTCCAACAAAGTCCTCACATGGGACAATTGTAAAAAAACATCATGGGATGGCCCGAACATGTGCATCCTATGCACAATAATGAAGAATTAATTGACCATTTACTAGTCATTTTCCTTTTTCAAGAGAATTATAGAATTAATAGTTAAAACTAGACAATGAAGATGGAAAATGAGAATATGAATCTACCTCAAAATGCTTCACATGATACTGAAAGAATAAAAAATTCATTAAGCATGGAGCCTTTCCCTATACAATGGCCTCGAGAATTTATCTTTCTAGAAATGATGTATTTTCGAGTTAAATATATTCTTCCCATCTAGATATATTACAAGATATGGTATGCATGTAACGTGCCCTAGCCTAGCTGAGGACCATTACGTAAAATCATAAAAACTAAAAAAAAAAAAAACGTTAACTAAATTCCTATAGCTTCCAGCTACAAATCAAAACTAGATTTAGCTATTGTCTGATACCATTGAATTGATGCATCTACATCATTCTAAAATAAACATGAATGAAGCTAACAACTCATTACAACATCATATAAAATCATTCTCATACTCAAAGTAAATCACAACAATTAAACACGTGATATAAAATGACAACAAGATAAAACATGTATCTTTTATAAATAGTTATGCAACTAGTTGCTTGGGATGGGCGTTCCACCCAAAAATAGACTTGTTGTTCCAAATCTCAACAGAAATTCACCCCCGAGCTTAGGCTAGTAATCCACAAAAGAGGGTGGTCTCTCACTATCCACTCACAGCTTAGAAAACCCACAACCCACTGGTTTTCTCCTATGGTTATCCCAATTTTCCACCAACTCTCTCCCTCTCGACCTGCCCAACTCAAGGAATGTACCCCTTCACTGATCCCAGTCCCTCGGGCATCCCATTCGTTTATCAGGGTCTCTCTAGCACAGGTAACCAGGAATCTCTCTGCTAAGAACTCAAGGTAATTCACTGCTAGGAAAACTACCAACAAACAATAGCAAACACTTGTTGGTACAACACAACTCACATAGGAGTTCACTCTTCAAGCCTGAAAACCTATCTCTTCAATCTTCATCTCCAAAACACTCCAAAAACACTTCAGCATGCTCTAGAATTGTCCCTCCATGGTTTCTCCAGCTCCAAGCTCTTCTTTTATGCTCTCTACTTGTTGTTCATGCAAAAACATTGACTTTCTAAAATGGTTGTAACTACCCATACGAATTTCTCTCATTTTTCTTGCTTTCTTGACTCACACACTTCCCCAAGATGATTGTAATCATCCCCCATGCTCTCAATAACTATGGGATGTGACTTATCACACCCACCCTCTTACATGCATTGAATGATTGGCTTTGGGGACACTCACTCAGAAATAGAAGTTTAAGACATAATGATAATAGAATTCAGAAATGTGGGTGGAATTATTAATAGATATGGGTAGTTCCCCCTTGGACCCCTCTCTTAGACATTTTCCTAAACCCTCCCCTCTCTTATGGATTAAGTCAACCCCCATCGTTTTCCATGCCCCCTTAGCAACTGGCATCACATTTTATTATTAAAACTTAGAAATACAATTTGCATATACATTGTTTGATCATAACCACACATTATATATATGTTAAGCATTAATTAAATTGGGGATTATAGTGGGGACGTTACAATTCATATGGTGCTATTTGGGATCCTATGAAAGTGAAGGCTATGAGGGTTATTAATTAGCTTTATATTGACTTCTCCAAGAACTAGGGATACTTTCATGGATCTAGTCAAGGCCCCTCGAGAACATATAGTTTAGGAGGCATCTTATTTTTATCCAAAAACCACTCCAATTCCTTTAACATTGCATTTGAACAAAGAACCAACAACAAATCATAGTTGTATGCTCTATGGATCTTTCTAAAACTAGAAGTTGACAGGGGAGGTTCATGCATACAATTTTTTTTGTGATTGCAAACGTGTCATAGATTAAGCAAATGGAAAGATAAACCTAGAGAATTTATCACTCCTCCATGAAAAAATCAATGAAATAAAAAGATCCTTTGAAAGTCCATCCTTTGATCATGTTTACTGAGAACTCAATGAATCCATTGATAAACTATCAAAGGGAGCATCATTACTTTAGGAAGGTACTTCTTGTTACAACTAAATTAAGTGAAAGGGGATCCCTTCTAGGAGAGAACACATCCACATATTGAAGGATTTGCAATTCCAAAGAGGTTGACTAGCATAATGAAGCTAATTTATTGAAGCTATCAATACAAACAATCACTTTTGTTTCTACAAAATCGTAGAAAATTCAAGTTCTTTATTGGAAGATTGTGTTTTAAATGTTTTAAGTATTTATACTAAAGAGACCTTGTATGGTTTATCTCTATTTTGAAAGTAGTAGAGTGACCCGGTCCTCTAGAGTGTCATAATAACAGAGCAAAATGCATATTTTGATTTCATCCAGTAAATATTGAATATAAAGTTTTTTTTNCAACCCAGGTTCAAACCCCTTCAAAGAAACCAACAGCGACTCAAATGACAAGCCCCCTGAATACGACAAATCGATCGAGGAAGGAATCCCCGAATCAAGGCCAAATATCAAAGCAGTTACCGAATCCGCAGGGTTCGCGCCTGAAACCCCAATGATACACTGACAAGGGATTTTGGGTCCCCTGCCACATGTCCACACCCCAAAACAGTCATATCCAGCATTGATTTTTCATCCCATACCGATGCCATTCCGACCAGGCAAAGAAAAATAATAGTAGTCAGAAAGAAAAAAGTGGTGTCCCCACAAAACCCCTGTACGCCAAGAAGCCTCCACCCCACTCCAGGTAAAACTCCAGCCCCGAAAAAAAATCCCCAACCACAATCCAATCCACCCCACCACCGGATATGGTAAAAAAACCGATCCACATGCTCCATCGCCCTCCTACGCTCGCCATCACCGACACTTGCCATCCTTAGCAAAATCCTTAAGATATTCTTACCATCATATGAAATTCTATTTGACATATTTTGTAAATTTATTTGATCAAATTAATATGGTAGATATAAAAAAATCATTATAATATACTTAAATTGTTCAGTGACAGAGAATAAGAGCTTCTTTCACTCCATCGTAAGGTGGACCAAGAATTGGATTTACAAAATTGTTCCATTGAAAAACATATGCACAATCCAATTGTTAGTTTTGTTTTCAATAAATGTATTTTTAATTGCACCAACGAGAGTAAGGTGCACTCTACAATGAAAGGTGGAATATATGTGTCACATACATACATCGCGGATGCTCACAAAGTCAAATGGAAAAACATTGAACAACATACTTCTTAAAGTTGAAGAAAATGGAAGATGAAACAAAATTAATTTAGAAAAACAAAATAAATAAAAAAGAAACTAGCTTAGAATGTTCATGTTAACACTAGATATTTGATGCTCACAAAGTCAAATGGAAGAACATTGAACAACATACTTTTTAAAGTTGAAGAAAATGGAAGATGAAAAAAAAAAAAACTAGCTTAGAATGTTCATGTTAACACTAGATATTTTAAGCAAAAGGTTTGATGCTTGTTTTTTAATTCCTCTCAATAATTAATAGATTTTAACACTTTTTTAGTTGTTGAAAAATTATCTAATAAATTAAATTTTTAAACCAGACAAAGATTCTGATGATATCTATTTGAATTTTTTTGTATGTATAAATTTTTATTCTAAAATTTTACTCCCGCATGCATGCTCCATTAAAGGAATAAAAAAGGGGAATTCAATTGATGTTATTTTGATTGAATTAGGGACTCTAAGGGAAGTTGAAAAGTTCAAGGAGATATTAGACAGAATAAAAATGGAAAATCCATTTTCGTTGTCTCACATGTTATTTATTGATGATGTTACTCTGATTGTATTAGGTATTCTAACGAAAGATGAAAAGTTCAAGAATATACTCAACAATATAAAAATGGGAAATTTAGTATCATTGTCTCACCTATTATTTGTTGATGATGTTATTCTAATTATATTAGTGACTCTAAGGGGAGCTGAAAAGTTCAAGGAAATACTATACATGTATAGTAAGACAATGAGGATGGAGGTGAAGATTAACAAATCTTCTAATATATTCAATGGTCTAGAAGATGAAGGGAAAAGAATTGCATGGAAAACATTCCTTGTAATTCTATTCTCTTTGATAATGGAATAAAATATCTTGGATTTCATTTAAAACTCAATGACTACAAGTTTAGAGAGTAGTTATGGTTGTATGAGAAAATAAAGAGGAGAGCCACAAATTGGTGTTACATATGGTTGTCAGGAGGAGGGAAGCTAACATTCATGAAATTATTATTAGAGGGAATACATATATTGGCTATCAATAGTCCACATTTCCAAGGGTGTGCTATAGAATATAAGAAAAAAATGTTTTAGCTTCATTTGGACAAGGAAAAGAGAGGAGGGTACTCCCCGGTGAAATGGAAGAAACTAACCAAAACAAAAGAAGATGGTGGATGGGGACTTAAGAACATACATTTGGAATGGAATTAGCAGCTAAAATCTTGTGGATATTGATGCATAATGAAGGACTATGGAGCAAAAAAATGACGACAAAATATATTTTTCCAAGATCAAGAGAGGATTGGATTATAAAAGAAGCTAAAGTTTATGGATGGGCTTAAATTGTTTGGAAAGTAATGGTATGGGCATTCCCCTTGATGGGGAAATGGCTAGTTTGGAAAATTAAAAAAGTAAAGAAAGTAAAAGTAGGTGAGGATCCCTAGTTGAGGTGCTAAAAAAAAATCAAATTATCCCGCCCTCTATTCAATATTCTACATAGTAAGGATATAATTAGTATCATTGATGAAACTAATCCAAAAGGAAACTTCCTATGGAGTCAAGGTTGGAAATTGGATCTTTAGCTAGTCCTTTGAGGATAAATAACATAATAGTGGAATCAATATTTACATAAACTCAAACATAGTGGCATAAAAAAAGGAAGAACAATATGAGATCATATGGTCAAAAAATAAAGCATTAGGAATTTCATTGTCAAGTTAAGAAATGAGGTAAGGATTAAATAAGAAATTGTGGGTGAAAAGACATGGCAATGAAAGACTATCTGGAAGTTGCGCTTTCCTGTTAAAACCAAAATATTCTTACGGTTAGTTATCTCCAACAAAGTCCTCACATGGGACAATTGTAAAAAAACATCATGGGATGGCCCGAACATGTGCATCCTATGCACAATAATGAAGAATTAATTGACCATTTACTAGTCATTTTCCTTTTTCAAGAGAATTATAGAATTAATAGTTAAAACTAGACAATGAAGATGGAAAATGAGAATATGAATCTACCTCAAAATGCTTCACATGATACTGAAAGAATAAAAAATTCATTAAGCATGGAGCCTTTCCCTATACAATGGCCTCGAGAATTTATCTTTCTAGAAATGATGTATTTTCGAGTTAAATATATTCTTCCCATCTAGATATATTACAAGATATGGTATGCATGTAACGTGCCCTAGCCTAGCTGAGGACCATTACGTAAAATCATAAAAACTAAAAAAAAAAAAAACGTTAACTAAATTCCTATAGCTTCCAGCTACAAATCAAAACTAGATTTAGCTATTGTCTGATACCATTGAATTGATGCATCTACATCATTCTAAAATAAACATGAATGAAGCTAACAACTCATTACAACATCATATAAAATCATTCTCATACTCAAAGTAAATCACAACAATTAAACACGTGATATAAAATGACAACAAGATAAAACATGTATCTTTTATAAATAGTTATGCAACTAGTTGCTTGGGATGGGCGTTCCACCCAAAAATAGACTTGTTGTTCCAAATCTCAACAGAAATTCACCCCCGAGCTTAGGCTAGTAATCCACAAAAGAGGGTGGTCTCTCACTATCCACTCACAGCTTAGAAAACCCACAACCCACTGGTTTTCTCCTATGGTTATCCCAATTTTCCACCAACTCTCTCCCTCTCGACCTGCCCAACTCAAGGAATGTACCCCTTCACTGATCCCAGTCCCTCGGGCATCCCATTCGTTTATCAGGGTCTCTCTAGCACAGGTAACCAGGAATCTCTCTGCTAAGAACTCAAGGTAATTCACTGCTAGGAAAACTACCAACAAACAATAGCAAACACTTGTTGGTACAACACAACTCACATAGGAGTTCACTCTTCAAGCCTGAAAACCTATCTCTTCAATCTTCATCTCCAAAACACTCCAAAAACACTTCAGCATGCTCTAGAATTGTCCCTCCATGGTTTCTCCAGCTCCAAGCTCTTCTTTTATGCTCTCTACTTGTTGTTCATGCAAAAACATTGACTTTCTAAAATGGTTGTAACTACCCATACGAATTTCTCTCATTTTTCTTGCTTTCTTGACTCACACACTTCCCCAAGATGATTGTAATCATCCCCCATGCTCTCAATAACTATGGGATGTGACTTATCACACCCACCCTCTTACATGCATTGAATGATTGGCTTTGGGGACACTCACTCAGAAATAGAAGTTTAAGACATAATGATAATAGAATTCAGAAATGTGGGTGGAATTATTAATAGATATGGGTAGTTCCCCCTTGGACCCCTCTCTTAGACATTTTCCTAAACCCTCCCCTCTCTTATGGATTAAGTCAACCCCCATCGTTTTCCATGCCCCCTTAGCAACTGGCATCACATTTTATTATTAAAACTTAGAAATACAATTTGCATATACATTGTTTGATCATAACCACACATTATATATATGTTAAGCATTAATTAAATTGGGGATTATAGTGGGGACGTTACAATTCATATGGTGCTATTTGGGATCCTATGAAAGTGAAGGCTATGAGGGTTATTAATTAGCTTTATATTGACTTCTCCAAGAACTAGGGATACTTTCATGGATCTAGTCAAGGCCCCTCGAGAACATATAGTTTAGGAGGCATCTTATTTTTATCCAAAAACCACTCCAATTCCTTTAACATTGCATTTGAACAAAGAACCAACAACAAATCATAGTTGTATGCTCTATGGATCTTTCTAAAACTAGAAGTTGACAGGGGAGGTTCATGCATACAATTTTTTTTGTGATTGCAAACGTGTCATAGATTAAGCAAATGGAAAGATAAACCTAGAGAATTTATCACTCCTCCATGAAAAAATCAATGAAATAAAAAGATCCTTTGAAAGTCCATCCTTTGATCATGTTTACTGAGAACTCAATGAATCCATTGATAAACTATCAAAGGGAGCATCATTACTTTAGGAAGGTACTTCTTGTTACAACTAAATTAAGTGAAAGGGGATCCCTTCTAGGAGAGAACACATCCACATATTGAAGGATTTGCAATTCCAAAGAGGTTGACTAGCATAATGAAGCTAATTTATTGAAGCTATCAATACAAACAATCACTTTTGTTTCTACAAAATCGTAGAAAATTCAAGTTCTTTATTGGAAGATTGTGTTTTAAATGTTTTAAGTATTTATACTAAAGAGACCTTGTATGGTTTATCTCTATTTTGAAAGTAGTAGAGTGACCCGGTCCTCTAGAGTGTCATAATAACAGAGCAAAATGCATATTTTGATTTCATCCAGTAAATATTGAATATAAAGTTTTTTTT
>JZKD02S2109337.1:14421-28730 GCA_000966675.3 Picea glauca
TCAAGGTCTAAATGAGTATTGTGTCATATTTGGATGAAATGTAATGAGACTGTGGAAATAAAATATTTGTTTGGTTAATAAATAATTTGTAGTCCCTATAAATGGTGTTGTCTCTTGTTTCCATTTTCCTATGAATGTAATTTATATTGGCAATATTTAAGTTTTTAAATTTATGTTAATGTTGTTAGCTATTAGTTGTGCACTCTGTAGGTAGAAACCTAGTTCTGTAGTTAATTGTGTACATGATTGAGGATGATTGCATCATGGATTCTATGGAGCATGGGAAGAAGGTACATGGAATTCAATAGGTACAATAGAAATATAATATATGGGGAGAGGTGGATGGATATTATTTTTCAATGCATTAAGGTAATCTCACAAGTTCTAATAACATGTTTTCAAAATCATTACCAGGCATCCTTTATCCCTTCCCGAGATTGATGGGAAGAGACTCTTTACCCTTCCATCATTATCTCACTTCACATAGTATTGGGAGCTTAGAATGGAAATGGAAACATGAGATATTGAACCATGTATTGAACCAAAACCATTTAGGAGTGAGCTTTCTACCCTATAGTGGTTCTAGAATTCCTCTATGCCAAACTTGAAGAAGTGAGGATAGTGAGAAGGGTGGAAGTCAAGAAGATTCCAAGGACATTGAACATTTCACTCCTCAATAGGACCATCATAAGGCACATAAAGAGGCAAACGACTTCTCTAATTTTGAAGGGAAAAAGAGGAGGAAAATAAATAAATAAAAACATTTGTGTGAAACTGTTAGTTGAAGAAATGAAAGTAGAGATGGATCCTAAGTTCGTGGAAAAAAACGATGGTTTGGTACATAGAAACTGTCCTCATAGGGAGATTCAATAACTTGAATTTTACTGGAAAAAAACATTTAGGCCTCAGTGAATCATCACTAGAGTGGTCTTTTTAGACACAACTCTTAGATATTTCTAAGGGATATAGGTTTTTCTACCTTTGCTTTTAGAACCAAATACATGTTCTCATCTATCTAGTAGAATATTAAGCAGATGAAGGAAATGAAATTAAATGTTATATTTATTACACCATCTATAATAATATTTAATACAAAACAATTATAATATGCACAACTTAAATCATCCACTTCCATAGAGAAAACCAAACAACCTTCCTAACCTAAATGAAGAACTCTTAAGCTAGTAAATACAAAATCATAATAACACTATGACCAAACAAAATGCCTTTGCACTCAAGAGTGGTGCACTCATATTTTTCTAACTAAGTAAATTAACAAAATTCATTAAATCAAACAAAGTGATGTTCAAACACATTTTCCCCTTGAGAATTTCATTTTGCGATGGATCATATGAAATTCTTTTTTTCCTCGGAAAATTTCATAATTTCATTATATAATAACAAAATTACATACACAGATATATACCAGCTACTTTGACATAGCTGCGTATATATTCTCCAATATAAAGAATCTAACCACCAGAGGATGAAAAACAGACATTAATGATACATAATCGTGTGACTGCCAAAAAAAACCAGTCCCAAAAATAATATCCAGCTAAAATAACCACCATCATTTAATTCCCCAATATAGTGGATATGCCACCAATACAACAAAATAAGTTGAGACCCAACATAAACCATAATATTTTCCTCACAAAAAGAGCAAGTATCCAGAATCAAATATCTTGTCTATCATGAAATGGTCTGTGGTAGAATCCTCGAATTCCTGTTGATGTATGTTCTTCAACATACCATTGATCGTAGGCTAACTGTGTGGCTTCTTTGGAAAGCCTATCCGCCAATTGGTTCATTTCCATGTATATATGAGAAAAAGAGGTGGAGTCAAAAAAAAATTAATACGAAGTGCATCCTCTAACGATGGAAGAAAACGAGAGACTTGACATCTATGTATCCCATTAGTCCAATTGATGATTACTAAAGAATCACCAAAAACTTGTAATGTTTTGCAACCCTGCTCCACAACGAAAATTATACGAAGTTTTAAAGCCAAAAGTTCAGAGTAGTTGTTTGTGCCATTTCTCAAACCCGCTTTGAGGGTAAAGAAATGTGAGTTTGTGAAATATAGACAACCACCCCCTCCACACTTTGTATGATCAGACAAGGAAGTGCCATCAAAGTATCCCCACAGAAGACTGATGTCAGGAGACACCTCCCTAATGACCCTAGGTTGTACCAAAACATCGCCACCCGATCTCGAAAAATAATTAAAGATCACAATGCAATTAACCGCCACCCTTTCGGCCAGAATGTTCACATCTTGGAAAATTTGTCCATTTGGAGTGATCCAAATCCCCCAATCCAAGATAAAAGGGAAAGCCTTATAATACACTTGACCCCAACCACTCAGCCATGCCTGTAGGGATAATTCAAAAGTAGTTCCCTACCAGCTCCAGAGGGAGGGAAGCAGAATCCTGGAAAAATCCCATACCTCCCGGACAAAAGAACAATGTAAAAAAAGATGATCCATCAATTCTAAATGAGCTTTACAAAGAGCACATTGGCCCAGCCTGGAGAAAAGATGCCTTTGTAAATTATCCCAGTTAGGCAGGCTATTTTCCAGAATCGACCAAACCAACAACTTTCCCTTCGACGAATAATCTTGTTTCCAAATCTTCCTCCACCACCAGAGGGGGGGTCGTTGATGAAGGTCCATGCATAACTTTATATAACTAGATCGAGGAGTATAATCTTTGTCCCCGGTACCTTCCAAAAGAAACTCATCATATTTGTAAACCAAACAAATGGAATCATCCCAAAGTGCATGGGTGTATCTATTCCAATGAATATAAACCTCCTCCAGAAGACCAATCATGTGCCCTGACATCCAGCCTTGGCACCACATATTTGTTTGTAAAGGATCCCCAACCTGGGAAAGATAAAATATACCACCATGCGCCAACCTATGCCTAATCCATGTTGACAATAAATTTCTCAGCTAACATCCAGGCCATGGATCCAAGCTGAGGCAAACCAGTCGCCCAGAACCCACTCGCCACACCAAACCATTCCCAACAAGATCAAAATCCTTATTCAAAGCCTTCCAGATAATAGAAATCCCCGATGATGATTTATTTGCAGTTCGAATCCAGTCAAGAATAGATAGAGGGGAAATATATTTTTGATGAACTACACGAGTCCAGAGACTACAAGTTTTAATCAGTCTCCAGGAGCACTTTGTAGCAAAATCTTTTGAAAAAGAAAAAATATTTTTTAAGCCCCAGCCACCCAAGGCCTTTGGTGTAGCAATCTGATCCCATCGAACCCAGGGTAAAACCTTTTTGTCCTTGTTTCCCTACCACAGATAAGTAAAGCACGACCTCCTCACCTTCTCCAAAATGACTTTTGGTATCCAATCTAAAGACATCTAATATATAGGAATAGCCTCCAAAACCACCTTTACAAGAACTAAACAATCAGCCCGAGAAAGACAACGATGACTCCAACACTTTAGCCTTTTTTCAAGTTTTGCAATGAGCCACATCCAATCAGTCTTTTGATAGTCATTTGGTTTCAATTGAAAAGCAATATGCTTCAACCCTTCATCCAATTCATAGACCCGAAAGGGAAGTCTAGTAGAAATGTATAGCAATTCCCCCCCATTCAAATAAGAGAGTGTGACGCTTGACTTCTGTTCATTGATTTCCATTCATGTATCTTGTTTGAAGAGAATTAGAACCTCACACAGTTTTTCAATATCCCGTCGAGAACCATCACAAAAAATTAAGATGACATCCACGAACAGTAAGTGGGAGATATACAATCTCGGAGAATTTTTTATGCCTCTGAAGTTTCCAGTAGACTTTGTCTCAATCAAGAAATGACTAAGACACTCAAAAACTAAAATAAAAAGGAGTGGAGACAGAGGTAATCCATGTCTAACGTCCCTTTCTGACTTGAAGAACGAGGAAGTTGAACCATTAATCAAAATGGAGAAAGACACTGAAGATAAACATCCCATAATCCAATTTTTGAAATCCACCCCAAAGCCAAGATGTATCAACAACATCTAAATATAAAGCCAGTTTACCCTATAATGGGCCTTTGAAAGGTCCATTTTAATAACTGCACCTTTACGTTTCCTACTTTTTAAACTATGTAGACCTTCATGTGAAACCCCGATAGCCTCATGTATCTTCCTTCCCTCCAAAAATCCAAATTGTTCGCTTGAAATGTGCCTGGAAAGTATATCTTTTAATCTTAGACTAATAAATTTTGAGATGATCTTATAAATACAGTTACATAAAGAAATAGGTCAAAAACCATCAAAAGTGGTTGGGTTGTCCGATTTGGGGATTAGAGCAAATAAGGTGGCATTAAGTGGATCGTGAATATCCCCATTTTTTATAGACTCCTCCGCTATTTTTAAAATGTCATTTTCCAACAAGTCAAAGAAACCCAAGTAAAATTTGATCGGCCAACCATCAGGACCTGGACTCTTTTCTTTCTGGAAAGTATGCATGACAACCAACAATTCTTGTTTAGAAAACTCCTTCATCAAATACTCTCATTCATCATTCTCCACAAAACGAGGGAAGAGCCTCACCACTTTCACAATTTCAGCAATCGAGGATCCCGCATGTGCCTTGAAGAGATATTGAAAATGATACATACCTAGAGATGATAGACCTTCGAAAGTATTGACCAGTTGTCAATCCCCCTGAGTAAGACCCCAAATAGTATTTGTCAATTTCTAGCCTTTGGAAAAAGAGTGGAAGAATTTTGTATTCTCATCCCCACAAGAGAGCCAAATAGCACGACTTTTTAGTCACCACAGAGCTTCCTTTTCAACTAAAATAGTTCTCCTCTAAAGTTCCAAATGAACCAGTTCATCCCTAACTTCCCTGGAACAGAATCCCCTATCAGGGTCGACCTACCATTCTAGCATCATCTTTTCAATGTTTAGAAGCTCATGATCCTCTTTTAATTTTTTCTCATGTGCCCAAGAGATGGTAGCATGTTTTACTTTTTTCAATTTTCCAGAAAGAGAATAACCGCATGAGAAGTTTGTTCTGTACCTAAGGGAATCCACAACTTACAAACTAAGGCTTGATACTTTGGATCCTTTAACCAAACCTGGAAGAACTTAAACGGTCTGGGAGCCCACCGAACCCTACCACGTAATTCCAAAACAATTAGGTTGTGATATGATTCACCACTACAAGAAAACCATTATTGACCAAGGGCCAAAGTATCCACCATATCGTCCTTTGGAAATGATCCAATCATTTTGAAACCTGGTCATCCCCGACCCACCTATTCTACCAAGTTGGTTGTAATTTTACTGGCTCTAAATCTAGCAGCCCATGAAGATTAAGAAAATGTGTGAAGTAGTCAAACAAAGGGTCCGGGAAAGTACGAGGAACCCATACCTTCATCATTCCCAACGAAAAATTTAAATACCCACCCATAATAACCTCGTGTTCAATAAACCAAGAGAAATTTTCCAGGGAGTCCCAATAGTGTTTCCGATTAGAATAGGGACCATAGATGTTAACAAGAATCGAGGGGCGCCCCATCTCAACTAAAAAAATGTTGAGACCAATCCCTGATTCAAAACCCCAAACCCGTTCACATTTACAACACTTGAGGCACTAGCCAGTGGCTAGTCCCCTAGATCAACCCTTTGCATCCACCGTCGCAAAGGACCATCCTGGTAAAATTGATTCCAACAATGCAACCACCAGTTCACTAACCCCCATAGTTTCTTATAGGAAGATAACATCCGAAGCGATAACAACAACTAATCTTTTTAAGGATGACTTTTTTGTTGGGCTCACCAAGCCCCTACAGTTTAATGAGAGAATTTGCATAGAGGAACCACCTCTTGGGGTTGCTTTTCTCTAAGCACCCATTCAATGGAAGATTGTCTGCCAAAGGCCACATCAATCCTGGATCGATCTTGTGCCATAAGTATATGTAATCTACTACCCCGACCCCAGACCGAAGACGGAGCTCGAGGAAGAGATCCCAAACCCTTCCCAAGTGGATCCTCTGCACTGCAGATACCCAAATCCTCAGTTAAAACAGACCTATTGCAAAGAGAATAGTGAATCCTAGACCCCTTAGAATAATGTGTGTCAGAAGATGACTGAAAGCTTGAATGGGAAGGAGTCCCACTTAAGGACAAAGTAGATGAAGGAAAGGAAGTAGTAGACTCCAAATAGAAGGCTATACCATCAGAGGAAGGAACCAAACTATCCACATCCCCAGGAGACACTAAAGTAAGGGGAGCCCCAGACACACATAAATCCCCTAACACCTGACTTGAGGGGGATAAAGGGGTACTAATCGAAGGAGGAAAAATATTCCCAAAATGAGAGAGAGTACAAAAAGTCACCTCAGGACGAGGCTACGTGAAGAGCATGGAGAAACCCACTGAAGGAAAAACATCCAACCCCACAAATATCGATGGAAGAAACAATTTAGAAGACATAGAAGAAGCAACTAGATGAAAAGGAAATTGTTTATTACCCGACACCAGAAGAGACCTTGGACAAGCCAACTTTGTAGACTTTAGAACCTTATCACGTTCCAAATCCCAATCGCCCGAAGCAAGTCCTGCAGGTGAGTTAGTGTGTTGCCCATTGTTCCTACCAATGTCATAGTTCTGTGAAACCACCCTATGAGCACCCCCAATAGCCTTGGAACCCATATCCACATGGCCCGATCCAGTACAAGCACCAACATCCAAGGATCCCCACACCTTCCCCTTGAAAGGAAGTTTGCAGCCTGCAACTCCATCCCCATAAACATGGCATTGATGGAACCTGAAAGGAATGCTCTCATAATCCAACGGCTTAATAAAAGTATTGAAATCCTCTCGATATAAAACTCCTTGATAAGTCCCAGATGAATATCCAACCTCACTAAAATCTTGGCCACAGACATGAGACCTGTATCTTCAAAGGATAATTCTGCTTCAATATATTCACCCAACTTTCCAATGGCCGAGAAATGAACAGGGTTCTAGTATTGTGTAGGAAGGCCCATTAACCGAACCCAAACAGGAACCACATCCACCTTCTCCCACTTAGTATCAAAATTTGGAGTCCAGCGCTTAAGTACAATAGGCGTACCATTTATACTCCAAGTTTTAGATAGAACCCAAACAACATCTATAGAAGAAGAGAAGACAAAAGAAAACCAACCATTTGCTAACAGTTGAATACTGGGAGGGAAACTTATATTAGAGCCCCAAAAATTTTCCACCCAAGAGTGCAAGAAAGCAGCACCCAACCGCTTCTCACGCGCTTGTTGGCATAGGGGAAGACCTAGGGTTGAATGCTACAACATCACACCAACAAAACCCTGACTATCGGCCCTTTTGGCAACACCTGCAAAGAAGATGAAGTCTCACCCAAGGTAGAACCAGGGGTGGTTGCAGGACTCAGATGTCTGCAACCTCAGCTGGGACACAAATCTGTGATTGTAATAGCTTAACATAGTACTTAGTTATTACAGTTCATTAGTATTCAGCTTTAGTTCACAATGCAGCTAAACCCTAACAACATATCAGCACAGTATTCACACAAACCCAATAGATTCAAGCACTAAGCATACAAAAAGAGATCGGATCTAGCATTCATTCACATTATTCAACAGTAAATTGTCATATCAAATTCATATATCATTTAACATCGCACTAAGCATTGAATCACATAAACAAAAGAACAACCAAAAGCACAAAGCATTCACAACAAAGGATATACATGGTTCACCCCCACCTTGGGGCTACGTCCACCAACTTTTTGTCTTATTTATTAGCTTCTTTCAATCTTCTTACATGCACAAAGCTTCAATATCAACTTTGCAGGGGACATGAAATCTACGCACTCTTTGCTAGATCCTCCTTCCCTGAGTTATAGCACAAAGCCTTCCACAGTCTCTTACAATCACTTGCACTTAGCTCTGAAAGTCTCACACAGTATGCATGAAACACTTACAACTATTACTTTCACTTAGCACAACTTACAACTCTTCGATCACATAGATCAAAATCTAGCACTTAGCACACTTAGCACACTTAGGCCCTTCTTACATCACCTATCTTTCTATTTATACATTACAAAATCAGGCCTAAACATGGGTAAACCCATGGGCCAACATTCCCATACTCGTTACATAATCCCAAAACCCAAAAATCCATAAAAAGGGGTCGATATCCCGTGATCTCCACTTCAACTTGCGCTCTGCCTTCAACAGCCTGTCGAAGTCCCAAAAATAGGTCAACCATGACCAAGAATCCTCAAAACTTGGTCAAGGGCCAACAGGTCCCTAACACTTACATGTGACTCGTCCTGCATCACTTTGATCTGGGTAGTTCTACTTTAAAATCCTTGAGATTGGCTCAAGCTTCTTTGACTTGTTTTTGTTCCATGGCCTCCTCCTCAACAAACTCTTGGATAATAGTTCCATTGACAAGTCCCTCTAGGCACTGTTCAGCTGCAGTGATGACTTGCTCCAGCTCTACTCCTTGGCCTTCGATCACTAAGAACAATTGGAAAGCCTCATCCTATATAGGTTGGAGCCTATGAGTCACTTACATGACTCTACTCTGAATGGTGTGGACCTTATATTGAGTAGTGTGCTGCTCCTAGGATCGTTTCATCCTTTCAACAACTGAGAGGGGCTTCAACTGTGCCTGTATTGTTTCTACTTCCTGCTTCACCTCCTGGAGTTATGAATACAGTGCCTTTAATTCGATATTCTCAGTGAGTTTCTCATAAGTTTGGGCATTGTGATCACTTAATTTCCTACATTCCATGGTGAGGGCATTCATTCTTTCAACTGTACTCTGGGCAGTTGCTTCACTTTGGTCCCTTACATCCTATGGAGTGTCAAGCATTGTGCGGAGCTATAAGTCTGTTATTATTTGTTGTAGTTGTTGGATAGCTTCTGCGAGATTCTCTACTTGATGCTCGATGTGGTCTTTTGCCTTTGTCTCTAAGCCTGTCATAGAGCAGAGTGCTCTATTGACTGCTTCTTTTACTTCAAGTTTCTCTGCGAGCAATTGTTCTTTTTCTTGTTGAATCTATACTTTATCCTCTTCAAACTTGGTCTGGAGAGAAACCTTCTTCTGCTCTGCAAGGCGGTGTTGTTCTACGAGTACTTCTTGCACTTGATTTAGGGATTGGGTGGTTTGTTTTGTTTCTTCTTTTGTGTGACGAAGGCGAGCTTTGGTTGCATCATCTAGTCGACGGAGTTGGGCTGGCTCATCTCCCAACTCTGGTTCTCTCAATGGCAGGGGCGCAGTGGACACTGCACGACTGGACTGAAGGGCCTGCTATACCCCTCGGAGTTCAACCTCGATTCTCTCATACATCTCCTCCTACTTGCCTTCCTATTTCTGCAAGATTTTCTGTGAGGCATTGTTTACAGCTGCGATGATGAAGTCAAAGTCATCAACAGTGAGCATAGTCTGCATCTTGGTCAAGGTAGCTCTGGATTTATTTCGGGAAGAGGGTTTTGGGGGAGAAACCTTCCTCTTCTTCAAGGGATTAGCCTCATCTCTAGGCGATGTTACTTCACCTTGCTTCTTCTCATATTTTTTTCCATTTATCTCTTCTACTTCGTCATCACCCCCTTGGTCAGGTGATACTGAAGCAGTATTTTTTGAGGCGCTTATTAAGTCTTGGACTTCTTCAATATTCTTCCTTCTACTGGTTCCAGGTGTGTCATGTTCTTTGTGAGCGGCCTCCGAGATGTCAAGTTCATGATCATACATCTCTGCAGGGTCAGCGAGGATAAGGAAGTTTGTTGACCAATCCTTAGTTATCCCCTCGAGGTCCTCTTATGTGAGCTTTTAGTATGAATGAAACTCCTCCTTATGTTCATCTGCTCGTGCAATAATATAGATGAAGTGTCGATCTGTGTGTAATTTCATGAGGGTTCGGAACCGATGTAGGTTGTTCGGCGTCATGCGAGGTTCATCTTCAATAACCCTCTTCAATTGGAGATAGTATGTGTGAAACGCTACGTTTGATTGCCACTATTTTCCCATATCGCTCAAGTAACAGAGTGTGGTGAACTTCACAACAAGTGGCTCGAATAGCTCAATGTCTGGGAAGGTTGCACCTTCTGGCATCTCCCAAGCAACAAACGCAATAAGGATCAGGAGCCAGCTAAAGTGGAACTCGTAGCCCTGATCCTGTGCTTCGCGGCATTCTAATTCCAGTTGATTAAATAGGTACTTCACCCAATTCATTTGTATGCCTTCCACGCATTTCCCTGTGAGGTCAACAACAAAGCCTGTGACCTGCGTGGGTATGTTCTTCCTTACTAGATTTCATGCGATTAATTGGCATCCTACGTGCACTGTGTCATTCTGGATGGAAGCTACCTTGTAGCCTCACATCCCCTTCTCAACATCTTCATATGTATCCTTGATATTCTTTGCTAATGCACAATTTGTGGCTTTCCCTAGATAGAAGTCCTATGGGTCAGGTCCTTGCATACTTAATCCAATGATCCTATGGATCAATGTCGGATCGACTGTGATACGACGGTTTAGTTATAAGTAGTCGCCATGGTAACATGGAAGTAGAATCTTGACACAGGCGTTAACTTCTTGGTGCCTTCCAAATTCTGGGATTTTCATTACATTCAACATGGTGGACTGTGCAAGGTTCAGTGTCCATGGCTGGGGGATTATTTTCTAGTCCTTTCCCTTCATCCTGGTCAAGTGTTTATATGGGGCGAGCATACTATGGTTCTTGCGGTATCCTAAGTTGAAGTCATTGAACTTCAACATTGTGATCTTGTCCTGTTGCACTCAAATTGTGTGTATCCACTTCGGGAGGTACGCAGTAACCATGGTGTACTCAAAATATCTCGGCACACTATCACGACTCACTGTGTTGGCTAGAGGTGGGATGTAGTCGGGTAATATGGTTGGTATTAGATTCTCATTTGCTAGGTCATCTCTGTGCTTGGTTCTCTTTTCTGTTGTTGGTCGGGATGGTCTGGATCTGTGAGCAGTCGATAGAGAGGTGTGTACTCCTCTCGTCGATGATGCTTGTACGCCCATAGAAATAGACATTGCTCTTTCATTCATGAGGTCAATGAGTAGCTCCTTCATAGACTCTTAGAATGCGCTAAGTTCTTTGTACATAGACGCTCGTGGTTGAATATCTAAGGTTTGAAGAATAACTACTCAATTCAACGGGATAGATGGTGATAGCGCGATGATCACTGTGTGAAATCAACTAATATGGGGGCTCAGATAATCATGGTTGGAAAAAGTGTTCTCGGTGCAAGGTTTGATGGAATAAGTAGATATCTAGGTAATAAATCTCCCCAACGGGCGAGAAGCCTTCATTAATTCATTTCAGTCTGTTACAGCGTGGTCCCAACGGTCTGATGGCGGGAATTCTGACCATAAATGTCATTCTAACCATTCGGGGTATCATTCTAATGGTTATATTGTTCCCAATAGCTATGTTTCTTCGCCATGGCAAAGTGTCATGTGACATTGTTCTGATATCCCGACAAAGTTCAAGTTTTGTAAATTTTCCTTCTGCGGAGTTCCCTCTGGAACCTTTTGTAACTTTTCAATCTTTGATCTCTTCTTGCTTAGTTTTTTAGCCTACTTTAAAGTGAGCTTCGTCTCAGTATTCCTCTTTCCATTCTGATTCTTATCTCCTCTTGGCATAGTAACTTCACGTTGTTGATATTCTTTGCTAGGATTCGAAGGCAATACTCCTTCTCTATCTAGGGTAGGTGCTTCAATCTTCTGTGAGTCTTCTTGTGTTCTTTCAAGTTCGATATCCAAGTTTCTGGTTCTAAATAGCTTCGATCTTTTATCATTTTCTTCAATCAAGTGTGTGATCCTCGTAGTCATGAAATCTTTTAATTATTGTTTTTTCTGATCTAAGACTTCTTCTTCTTTCCTTCTGTCCTGATCCTTTTCGATCCAAGGTTTTCCTAGTAATATAACAAATGGGGCGTAGTTATCAACAATTTAACAAACTCAAAATATTCTTTTGTCGAAGTTCCATGAGCACTCATAGATATCTAGGTAATTCTTCCACATAGGGTTATCAACTTTCCTCTAAATAATCCTATTCCCCCCAATGAAGGAATCATAGTAGGCTTTCCTAAAGTTTCCCAAGTTCTTTATGTCATAATATTCACCTGTGTTTCTTCATCCAGAATATATTCAATGTCAAAGTCTCTTATTCTTACTTCTCTTTTCTCTTTCTCTTTTAAGATATCTGATAGATTAGTATCTATGTGGTTATTCAAGGTTTCTTTCATTTGTAGCAATACAGTCTCTGATTCTTTCAGTCTTTCTGCCAAGGTCTTAATTGCTTGACTTTTCTCATGGTCTTCTTGCCTCATATTCATTTTTTCAATCTTAGCTATCATTCTAGGGAAATATAAAACTTCATGGTCCATAACTTTACAAAAAATACAACTAGATCTTCTACCAAGACATTCCTTAGCCAGATGTCCTGGTCTTCTGCAACTGTAACAAAGGGTTAATCCTCGTTTTATTGTAAATGATCCTCAGCCTTTCCTGTACTAAGCACTAGGATCATAGTAGCTAACCTGCAAAAAAGTATTTCTAGGATTCTACATCCATTGGTTAGTCCAAACAGTGTTTCTATGCATAGGTATAACATATCTTTCACTATTCTTATCAGATCTACTTATATCAAATCTTCTTTCTTCTAGTTGCGCCCTAGTTTTCAAGCTAGGAAAAAATTTATCAAACATACCTAGATCCATATTCTTGAAACAAAAATTTCCACTTATCTTACTTTCAACAGAGCACAAAGCTTCCATATCTAAAACTTTTCACTATTCTTACCTCTATCAGAGCACAAAATCGTTCAAATCTTACCTCTTTTCTTCAGATATGCCTCCTTCCTTAGCACAGAGCTTCGCAAGTCAAGCAGTAAATCTACACACAGAGCTTTCTTTCTTTTCCTCAGTTCCAAACAATCACAGTTTCATGTCAGATCTTCGCACAAATATTCTTCTTCCTCTGTTCCCAGCAATCATAGTTTCAGGTCCCGGCAATGGAACCATTTGTTGGCATAGGGGTAGACCCAGGGTTCAACACACCAACAAAACCCTAACTATTGGCCCTTTCGGCAACACTTGTGAAACATATGAAGTATCACCCGAGGTAGAAGTAGGGGTGGTTGCAGGACTCAAATGTCTGCAACCTTAGTTGGGACATATATATGTGATTGTAATACCTTAACATAGTACTTAGTTATTAAAGTTCATTAGTATTCAGCTTTAGTTCACAGTGTACCTAAACCCTAACAACAGATCAACGTAGTATTCACACAGACTCAATAGATTCAAGCACTAAGCATACAAATAGAGATCGGATCTAACATTCATTCACATTATTCAGAACTAAACTATCATATGAGATTCATCTATCATTTAACATCGCACTAAGAATTGAATCACATAAACGAAAGAACAACCAGAATCACAAAGCATTCACAACACAGGATATGAGTGGTTCACCCCCACCCTAGGGCTATGTCCACCAACTCTTCATCTTCTTTATTAGCTTCTTTCAATCTTCTTACATGCACAGAACCTCAAGATCAACATCGCAGGGGACAAAAGATCTGCACACTCTTCGCTAGATCCTTCTTCTCTGAGTTATAGCACAAAGCCTTCCATAGTCTCTTACAATTACTTGCACTTAGCTCTGCAAGTCTCACATAGTATGCATGAAGCACTTACAAGTATTACTTGCACTTAGCACAACTTACAACTCTTCGATCACATAGATCTAACTCTAGCACTTAGCATACTTAGGACACTTAGGCCCTTCTTACATCACCTAGCTTTCTATTTATACATTACAAAATCGGGCCTAAACATGGGTAAACCCATGGGCCGACATTCCCATACCTGTTACATAAACCCAAAACCCAAAAATCCCTAAAACAGAGTCAAGATCCCATGATCTTCGCTTCGTCTTGTGCTCCACCTTATCGAAGTCCCAAAAATAGGTCAACCATGTCCAAGAATCCTCAAAACTTGGTCAAGGGCCAACAACAACTGACCCACCACAGCCAATTTTGAAAACTCTACCACTCGATCCATGTCAATAACCTCTCCAAAAACCAAACTATCTAAATTAGTGTTATCCCGTGCACATTGGGAACCTCTAAGCACCGAACTCTTTGTTACCCCAATGTATTTCGGTCATTCCCGACCCACCACACCAGCAATTCCTTTTGAACCTAACCTTGTGGAGGAGAGATAGAGGGTCCATAAACACTGCCCAAAGTAATAACCCCACCAAATTA
>JZKD02S2109348.1:24297-34964 GCA_000966675.3 Picea glauca
CCAATCCTCCACTATGATTTTCCTTAAGAAGTTTCTCTCTCATAGAACTCTTCGGAATACACAACTGATTACCCCTGAACAATAGTCCATCCTGAATCATATATTCATTCCATTGGATTCTATCTCCGAGAACTGGATTCTCACATGATTCATAGGCTTCTTTGAAATATGCATCATCCCTGTACATTTATTTGAGGTTATCAAAACCTATGGTCTTTAATCTGAACTCCTGCAGAATCAAACATTTCCTGCTAAAAGCATCAACAACCTTGTTAGCAGTTCCAAAAATATGCTTTATAACAAAAGTAAAATTCTGCATGTATTCAACCCATTTTGCATGCTTCTGGTTCAATTTCTCTTGTCGATTTATGAATTGTAATGCATGGTTGTCACTATACAAGACAAACTCTTTCAGAACCAAGTAATGCCTCCATTTTTTCAATGCCTGTATGGTTGCATAAAACTCCTTGTCATACGTGGAATATTTCAACTTTGCATCGTTCAACTTCTCACTGAAGTATGCAATTGGTCTATTGTCTTGGCTTAAGACCACTCCAATTGCGAATCCACTAGCGTCACATATCACTTGGAATGTCTTGCTGAAATCTGGAAAAACCAGAACTGGTTGTCCAATTATCTTCTCCTTTACCAACTTGAAACTCTTCCCTTCTTCCTCTGTCCAATGAAAACATTTGTGTCTTTTCTTGACTGTGTCCATCATTGGTGCACATATCTCACTGAAATTTCTGATGAACTTCATGTAAAAACTAGCCAGTCCATGGAAGCTTCAAACTTCAAAGATACTCTTCGACGATGGGGAATCCGTAATTGCTTTTACCTTCTCCAGATCCATCTTCAATTCATTTGAAGAGATTACAAAACCCAAATAGATGAGTTTTATCTTCATGAATGACAATTTATTCATATTGATCAGCAATTTCTCTTGCTGCAATATCCTCATCACGACAGCTAAATGTTTTAAGTGCTCCGCTTCAGTTTTACTGAAAATTAGTATATCATCCAGATATACAATCACAAATTTTCTAATGAAATCTTTCAGGACTTCATTCATCAACCTCATAAAGGTGATCAACACATTCGTCAAGCCAAATGGCATGACAAGCCATTTGTACAAACCTTCATTTGTTTTGAATGTCATTTTCCATTCATCACCCTCCCTCATCCTGATTTGGTGATAGCCACTTTTCAAATCAATCTTTGAAAAACATTTGGCTCCGCTCAAGCAATCCATCAAGTCGTCCATCCTTGGAAATGGAAACATATATCTGATTGTAATATTATTAATTTCCCTTGAGTCTATACACATCCTATAGCCTCCATCTTTCTTTGGGATGAGTACTGTTGGAACAATGCATGGATTCAAGATCTTCTAAATTAATCCTTTGTCCATTAAGTCCTGGACCTATCTCTTAACTTCCTCATTCTCTTGTGGCGCCAAGTGATACGCTGCTTTTTTGGCAAGATGACTCTAGGTATAAGATCAATATGATGGCTTATACTCCTGATAGGTGGCAACGAACAACATAGTTCGTCCATTACTATGTTAACAAACTCTTCTAGCAAACCTTGGATTTCTTTAGACAAATCATCTATTCTAGTGTTGTTAAAAACAAAATTGGGTTTCCTAACCATAATGAATTGCATGTATTCTTTCTTCTTAACTTCCTTAATGATTTCCTTCCCACTCATGGGAAGTACTATATTGTTCATCTTAGGTTTCACTACTTTATCCTTAATCGACAACAACATGTGTGTCCCACCATTTTTTTCCAGAGTGTATTTGTTCTTCCTCCTATCATGCACCACATTTCTGTCATATTTCCATGGTCTACTGAACAATAGATGACATACATCCATTGGAATGACATCACACAAAATATCATCTTTATATCCTCCTATTTTGAATTGAACTAAACATTGTTTAGTGACATTTACCTGATGTCCTTTTAGTAGCCACAAAACTTTGTATCGGTTTTGATACGCAATAGTCTCCAGCTCCAACTTTTCTACCATCTCTGTAGACAAAAGATTGTTTGTGCTACCACTGTCCACTATAACTTTGCATACCCTATCTTTGGTTTTGCAAGAAGTCCGAAACATACTGTTTCTTTGGGTTGGGTTCTCTGCCTCCTTCTCTGACTTCAAGAAAAATTTCTGCATCATCAAGGATCTTCCGCCTTCTGCATCTTCTGCCTCAACATTTCTCTTTTGTGCTTATGAAATGTGAGCTTTGCCTCCATATTTTTTTATATTGGGACATTCAAAGGATTTATGTTCGATCTTTCCTCAAACAAAACATTTTATCTCACCTCCTCTGCCTCTTCCTCTTCCTCTTGCTCACGAAAAAGTATTTCTATCGACATATTCTCCTCCCTGTGAACTTCCCCCTATTTGAGGGTGAGTATGCGGTTTTGTTTTTTCTTCCTTCGGCTTCTGAGTTTTGTCTCAGGCAATTGCTTTACCTCTACTCTAACTTCAACCTCGGACTATTTGACCTTGATTTCGGGTTAATTTCTCTTCAGACTTTAGGTCCATTTGATAATCATCTTCGACATTCCTAATTGTCATCATGCTCACTTCATCCTAAATGTCATATCTCAGACCATTCATGTATCTGGAAACCTTTTCATCATCATTTTCTTGATGACCTACTCTGATGTTGAGCCTGTAAAATTCCTCAATGTATTCTTTCATTGTCATTCCTTTCTGTCTCAAGTTTTGCATTCTTCGAAATATATTGATCTAATAGTCTCTGGGTATAAAATTGGATTTTATTTTTGCAACCATTCTATCCCAGATTTTGATTCTTTGTTTTCCTTTGCAATGCCTGTTAGCCTGCAATTCATCCCACCAAAGTTGTGCATGCCCTTTAAGTCTGGTAATGACATGTTTAAATTTCTTATCTTCCTCAGCCTCCTCAAAGTTGAAGTATTTATCTAGATCCCTAAACCAATATAGAAGATCTTCAACATATAATTTTCCTTCATACATCAAAATGTCCATCTTTTCTCTGGCTCTGATTCTTGCAATAGCTCTGAATAGACGTTCTTTTGCAGTGTCTTCGACTACGACTTCTTCTTCAACTCCAGCCTCATTTTCACTTTTGGCTTCACTGACATCTCCAATGTCAACTTCCCATATCTATTTTGTTTCCATAGCATCTAATAGAGCATGGAATTCTCTCATTTCCCTTTCCATAGTTGGATCGGGCATTGCTCTCTCTTTCCTTCTTGGCAGCATTATTTCAATCTATTCCCTACAGAAAACAAAAGAAAAATGTGGGCTAGGCTCTGATACCACTTTGACACAAAACCCCCTACCTCAACAGGTTCTGCGTGAACTCTCAGTCTTAGGATCATTCTTTATCTCCCTAAGAGCCTGATTGACTCTTCAATTTCCCCATAGGAAATCACTCACACTCGCAAGTGTGTATCCACAGGTCCTTGTGAGTCACATCTGTACGAATAAACACAAGGCTCTAACTCTCACCCAAGTGACCAACAATTATGACCATGACCTTTACTTGAAAAGGTGTTTTGGACTTCGTGACCTCATGAATCCTGACGTGAGTCCCCCTAACTCTTCAATCTCTGAAAACTGAAAGGGATAACGGATCTTGATTCTTCCCTTGACTTTTCTCCAATGTGACCTCTGACTAAAACCTGGGGCCCATCTTTTCGACACTTTGGGAATTCACGTATCGATGATTTGAAATGCAACGACTTCTTTTGTAGACTTCCAAAACTACGATAAACCCTCACCAAAAATCAACGGCTCTTGGCTCTCTTATGATCTGATGGTCCTAGTTCTTTCAAGACTTCACGAATCGGGAATTCGCGACTCTCGACTCTGAATCACAACTTCCTCCACTTTTGAATTCCTAAATAGTGAAATTCAAGGATGAGATCAATGACTCCTATTGATCCTAATCCAATGACCTCTATTCCTCCTGAGCTTATGAATGCTGAAAAACACTCAGATTTAATCTCTCCCCTTGACTGTGAGATCCAATAGTCCATGACAAATCGACACTTCTCCTTGAAGCGACTACATCGTCCAATCAATCTTCTGAAATATTTCTTCGACCAAGCACCCCAGCATAAATCTTTCTGATATTTTCTATCTATTGGGAGACTTCAATACTTGATTTCCCTTCAACCCTTCAAGGTTCTTCCCCTCCTAAGATTTCTCTTGCAAAATCAAGGATTCAATGGGTTTTTACATGCACTCCTTGTGACATTCGCAAATAACCTCTGGTTATTTGATCCTTTGACTCTTTGCACTCTATGCGACAATAGTCCTTCAATCTTTCTCTTGGTTTGGTAAAATCCAAGATCTCACCTAGCCTACGCACACCTTGCACAACTCTGTGCTTCACCTGCACTTCTGCTGGTAGGAAAACAATGGTATCTCTCCTGAGCTTTCTGAGATAAAACTTAGAACTTCGTTGACGCACACCTTGCATATGTTTGCTACACTCTTTGTAGGAATTCTCAAGAAGAGAAACAATTGAAACTCATTCTTCTCTCCTCACAGATTTCATACATTCATCATGAAATCACAAGCATATACATAGCATTGAAATAAATTCATAACAGAAAATATAAGCAATTGTATACATACCATTCAACATATGCAAACAGTAAGCATAATAACACCATGAATGTGAGTCAATTTTTTTTATTATATTAACTCAAATATCCCTGTACATGGGTTCTTCTCTATGTTCTTACTCTCTACATCTCTACAACTTACTCCATTGATACAATTGGGGATCACAACATGATACAAGCAAGGTTTTCTTTATATCTGTTTTCCCTCCTACACTACAAGCTATCAAATCGAAAATTAAGACCTATCTACTTTTCATTCAATACAATTAAATGCCTTGATATTCGACAGATGAGAGCAATGCTCAAGATCTGTTTACAATATCCAAAACATAAATGTAGATATGCTCCCCTAGATATTACATAAATTCTTTACAAAACGTGTGTTGGTGTGTTTCCAGTTGTCTTCCACCTTTGTGCTTTATTTGCTGGCGGCTTGTGATGCTCCTGCATCATCAAGTAATAAATCACGTATTTTGAGAGAAAATCATTCTCTTGAATCAATACCATACCAACGGTCGACTCTGCAGTGGCCAAGTATAATAATAAATCTTTATTATAATTGGGTGGACGAAGAAGAGAGGCAGACATGAGGGAACATTTTAACGCTTCGAAAGAGCACTGGGCGGCTTCATCCCAATGAAAAGTAACGTCCTTCTTCAGTAAACGCATGAAACCCTTTGAGATCTCAGCATAGTTTGCGATGAAACACGGTAAAAGGTTCTCTTTTCCCTGTAAGCTCTAAGTTTGAGGGATTGTGCACGGGGGAGGAAAATGAACTATCACCTCAACCCTTACAGGATCAACCATGATCCCTGTTGATGAAACCATGAAACCTAGTAGACCACCCAATGTTACGCAAAAACTGCATTTGTTTGGATTCAAGCGAATTCGGTAGTAGCGACATCGCTCAAAGATAAGTCAGAGGTGTGCAGGATGATCAACTCTCTTACAATATCGTGATGCTAAATCATCAAGATAAGCCTCGACTATGTGTTTAAGGTCATGGAAAGCAAAAGACATGGCCCACTGAAAAGTAGCTCTAGCATTTTTCAGACCAAAAGGCATCTTCTAATAAGTGAATGTACGCCAAGGACAAATGAAAGAGGTTTTGTGTTGGTCTTCGGGCTTTATCTGTATCTGATTGTATATCGAAAAACCATCCATGAAAGAAAAGGCCTCACAACCTGCGCATTCATCGACTATCTGGTCAATAAATGGAGTGGGGAAATTATCCTTTGGATAGGCCTTGTTCAAATCACAGAAGTCCGTACATACGCGAATCGTACCCTATTTTTTGTTGTCTAGCATGGGATTTGACACCCATTGAGTCAATTGGACGAGGTAGATGAAACCAGCTTTGAGTAGTTTCTCTACTTTAGCCTTAATAGCTACTACTTTCTTAGGATTAACCAGATGAAGCTTTTGCCGGACCAGCTTGGCATCAAGATATGTCGTGATTTCATGTTCGACGATTCTTGGATCTATGCTTGGCATTTCCTTGTAAGACTAGGCAAACACGTCATGGAATTATTTAAATAAATCCATGTAGATTCAAATCTCCTTGGGGGAGCAGTCCACTCTGACAAAGATATTCTCCATGACGCAAGGGGTTCTGGAGATATCAATAGGTGTCGTTTTAGTGATGGTTTCCATATTTCCTTTAGTGTAAAAAATGTGCATAGCCAAAGGACTGATAGGACAATCCCTGTCTCCAGTCATAGTTAGAGTGAATTCACCTGCTTTAATTATTCTTAACTCTGGGAGAAAATAAGATCTATGATGGAGATCATCCCAGGGTCTATTTGAACTAGTCATTGCCTCAATAATCTCCTCGTCTAAGGACAATACTAATTCTAAATAATCAGTATCAGCAAAGGAACCTTGAGCCCAAATAGGCTCTAGAACNTTCATGTATCTGGAAACCTTTTCATCATCATTTTCTTGATGACCTACTCTGATGTTGAGCCTGTAAAATTCCTCAATGTATTCTTTCATTGTCATTCCTTTCTGTCTCAAGTTTTTCATTCTTCGAAATATATTGATCTAATAGTCTCTGGGTATAAAATTGGCTTTCATTTTTGCAACCATTCTATCCCAGATTTTGATTCTTTGTTTTCCTTTGCAATGCCTGTCAGCCTGCAATTCATCCCACCAAAGTTGTGCATGCCCTTTAAGTCTGGTAATGACATGTTTAACTTTCTTATCTTCCTCAGCCTCCTCATAGTTGAAGTATTTATCCAGATCCCTAAACCAATATAGAATCTCTTCAACATCTAATTTTCCTTCATACATCAAAATGTCCATCTTTTCTCTAGCTCTGATTCTTGCAATAGCTCTGAATAGACGTTCTTTTGCAGTGTCTTCGACTACGACTTCTTCTTCAACTCCAGCCTCATTTTCACTTTTGGCTTCACTGACAGCTCCAACGTCAACTTCCCATATCTATTTTGTTTCCATAGCATCTAATAGAGCATGGAGTTCTCTCATTTCCCTTTCCATAGTTGGATCGGGCATTGCTCTCTCTTTCCTTCTTGGCAGCATTATTTCAATCTGTTCCCTACAGAAAACAAAAGAAAAATGTGGGCTAGGCTCTGATACCACTTTGACACAAAACCCCCTACCTCAATAGGTTCTGCGTGAACTCTCGGTCTTAGGATCATTCTTTATCTCCCTGAGAGCCTGATTGACTCTTCAATTTCCCCACAGGAAATCACTCACACTCGCAAGTGTGTATCCACAGGTCCTTGTGAGTCACATCTGTACGAATAAACACAAGGCTCTAACTCTCACCCAAGTGACCAACAATTATGACCATGACCTTTACTTGAAAAGGTGTTTTGGACTTCGTGACCTCATGAATCCTGACGTGAGTCCCCCTAACTCTTCAATCTCTGAAAACTGAAAGGGATAACGGATCTTGATTCTTCCCTTGACTTTTCTCCAATGTGACCTCTGACTAAAACCTGGGGCCCATCTTTTCGACACTTTGGGAATTCACGTATCGATGATTTGAAATGCAACGACTTCTTTTGTAGACTTCCAAAACTACGATAAACCCTCACCAAAAATCAACGGCTCTTGGCTCTCTTATGATCTGATGGTCCTAGTTCTTTCAAGACTTCACGAATCGGGAATTCGCGACTCTCGACTCTGAATCACAACTTCCTCCACTTTTGAATTCCTAAATAGTGAAATTCAAGGATGAGATCAATGACTCCTATTGATCCTAATCCAATGACCTCTATTCCTCCTGAGCTTATGAATGCTGAAAAACACTCAGATTTAATCTCTCCCCTTGACTGTGAGATCCAATAGTCCATGACAAATCGACACTTCTCCTTGAAGCGACTACATCGTCCAATCAATCTTCTGAAATATTTCTTCGACCAAGCACCCCAGCATAAATCTTTCTGATATTTTCTATCTATTGGGAGACTTCAATACTTGATTTCCCTTCAACCCTTCAAGGTTCTTCCCCTCCTAAGATTTCTCTTGCAAAATCAAGGATTCAATGGGTTTTTACATGCACTCCTTGTGACATTCGCAAATAACCTCTGGTTATTTGATCCTTTGACTCTTTGCACTCTATGCGACAATAGTCCTTCAATCTTTCTCTTGGTTTGGTAAAATCCAAGATCTCACCTAGCCTACGCACACCTTGCACAACTCTGTGCTTCACCTGCACTTCTGCTGGTAGGAAAACAATGGTATCTCTCCTGAGCTTTCTGAGATAAAACTTAGAACTTCGTTGACGCACACCTTGCATATGTTTGCTACACTCTTTGTAGGAATTCTCAAGAAGAGAAACAATTGAAACTCATTCTTCTCTCCTCACAGATTTCATACATTCATCATGAAATCACAAGCATATACATAGCATTGAAATAAATTCATAACAGAAAATATAAGCAATTGTATACATACCATTCAACATATGCAAACAGTAAGCATAATAACACCATGAATGTGAGTCAATTTTTTTTATTATATTAACTCAAATATCCCTGTACATGGGTTCTTCTCTATGTTCTTACTCTCTACATCTCTACAACTTACTCCATTGATACAATTGGGGATCACAACATGATACAAGCAAGGTTTTCTTTATATCTGTTTTCCCTCCTACACTACAAGCTATCAAATCGAAAATTAAGACCTATCTACTTTTCATTCAATACAATTAAATGCCTTGATATTCGACAGATGAGAGCAATGCTCAAGATCTGTTTACAATATCCAAAACATAAATGTAGATATGCTCCCCTAGATATTACATAAATTCTTTACAAAACGTGTGTTGGTGTGTTTCCAGTTGTCTTCCACCTTTGTGCTTTATTTGCTGGCGGCTTGTGATGCTCCTGCATCATCAAGTAATAAATCACGTATTTTGAGAGAAAATCATTCTCTTGAATCAATACCATACCAACGGTCGACTCTGCAGTGGCCAAGTATAATAATAAATCTTTATTATAATTGGGTGGACGAAGAAGAGAGGCAGACATGAGGGAACATTTTAACGCTTCGAAAGAGCACTGGGCGGCTTCATCCCAATGAAAAGTAACGTCCTTCTTCAGTAAACGCATGAAACCCTTTGAGATCTCAGCATAGTTTGCGATGAAACACGGTAAAAGGTTCTCTTTTCCCTGTAAGCTCTAAGTTTGAGGGATTGTGCACGGGGGAGGAAAATGAACTATCACCTCAACCCTTACAGGATCAACCATGATCCCTGTTGATGAAACCATGAAACCTAGTAGACCACCCAATGTTACGCAAAAACTGCATTTGTTTGGATTCAAGCGAATTCGGTAGTAGCGACATCGCTCAAAGATAAGTCAGAGGTGTGCAGGATGATCAACTCTCTTACAATATCGTGATGCTAAATCATCAAGATAAGCCTCGACTATGTGTTTAAGGTCATGGAAAGCAAAAGACATGGCCCACTGAAAAGTAGCTCTAGCATTTTTCAGACCAAAAGGCATCTTCTAATAAGTGAATGTACGCCAAGGACAAATGAAAGAGGTTTTGTGTTGGTCTTCGGGCTTTATCTGTATCTGATTGTATATCGAAAAACCATCCATGAAAGAAAAGGCCTCACAACCTGCGCATTCATCGACTATCTGGTCAATAAATGGAGTGGGGAAATTATCCTTTGGATAGGCCTTGTTCAAATCACAGAAGTCCGTACATACGCGAATCGTACCCTATTTTTTGTTGTCTAGCATGGGATTTGACACCCATTGAGTCAATTGGACGAGGTAGATGAAACCAGCTTTGAGTAGTTTCTCTACTTTAGCCTTAATAGCTACTACTTTCTTAGGATTAACCAGATGAAGCTTTTGCCGGACCAGCTTGGCATCAAGATATGTCGTGATTTCATGTTCGACGATTCTTGGATCTATGCTTGGCATTTCCTTGTAAGACTAGGCAAACACGTCATGGAATTATTTAAATAAATCCATGTAGATTCAAATCTCCTTGGGGGAGCAGTCCACTCTGACAAAGATATTCTCCATGACGCAAGGGGTTCTGGAGATATCAATAGGTGTCGTTTTAGTGATGGTTTCCATATTTCCTTTAGTGTAAAAAATGTGCATAGCCAAAGGACTGATAGGACAATCCCTGTCTCCAGTCATAGTTAGAGTGAATTCACCTGCTTTAATTATTCTTAACTCTGGGAGAAAATAAGATCTATGATGGAGATCATCCCAGGGTCTATTTGAACTAGTCATTGCCTCAATAATCTCCTCGTCTAAGGACAATACTAATTCTAAATAATCAGTATCAGCAAAGGAACCTTGAGCCCAAATAGGCTCTAGAACCAGATCTAACTCCTATGTGGGAGTCATATTGGGTTTGGTAGAAGCTTGTTGGACTATAGAGTATGCAACTTCTTCCGCATACAAAGCAATGGCCATGCCATGGTGCCCTATCCATTCCATCATGGCTTATGGGGAAGGAAGAGTCCATGGATTGTAAAAGCGAGTCGTGCGAAATGAAGATATTTGAAATATTTCAGCCCTAGGATGGTCAGGG
>JZKD02S2109359.1:10479-20783 GCA_000966675.3 Picea glauca
TGTGCACGGAAGTAGGATCAATTAAACATTGAAGAATGCATGCTTTCTCTACAATCCCAACACAAGAAACACAAATCGTATGTTGACATTGGTTTCTCAAAGCACATGACAGGTGATAAGGACATATTTCTAACTATGAAAAGGGAAAGAGATGGATCAATATCATTTGGAAATGACAACTCAACCAAAATTATAGTAAAGGGAACAACCATGCCTGGGAGCAAGGATTCCAAGGAAGAAAATGTACTACTCATCAAAGACATGAAGCCCAATCTACTAAGTGTAAGTCAAATGTGTGATCAAGGACACAAAATTGTGTTTGACTCAGAGAAATGAAAGATAAGAAAAGAAGGATCAGGAAAATTGGTGGCTACAACTAAAAGAAATCCAAGCAACATATATGTACTAAATGAAATTGGAAAGGAAAGATGTTTTCTAGGAAAGGATGATGAAAGTTAGCTCTAGAAAAAAAGAATGGGTCACATAAATTTTGATAATCTTTTCAAAATCAACAAAAGGGAAGCACTAAGAGAAATTTCCAATATCTCGAAGCCAAAAAATACTCTATGCCAGCATTGTCTACAAGAAAAACAAATTAGGACCAAATTCAAATCAAAGGAATACTCCACAACAAAACCACAATAGATTATACATACAAATATGTGTGGACTAAAAAGAAAAAATGGATTGAATGGAGAATTGTACTTTATTCTACAAGTTGATGACTACACAAGGATGTCTGTAGTTTTTTTTCTCAACAAGAAGTGAGAGGAATTTGAACACTTCGATATAAATAAGGGAATGGTTGAAACTTAGACACAATAAAAAATCAAGTGTTTGAGATCAGACAATGGAGGATAGTTTACATAAAAGGAATTCATAGATTTCTATAGTGAACATGGGATAAAAAGATATTTCTCAGCAACCAAGACACCTCATAAAAATGGAGCTGTCAAAAACAAGAGAAAAATAGTGTAGGAAATGGACAGAACCATGTTGAAAGAATCCAAGTTGAAAGGCATCTTTTGGGTACAAATAGTACATACATCAATTATGTTATCACATAAAGTTTTCAAGGGTCGTGAGTGTGTGCTGATAATACCTTAGTCTGTGTCCTTTCTCGTCTTCTCTCTATCGCAAGCTAGGTCCTAATTTTTTCCCTTCGACTGGTAAAGTCGATTTTCCCTCTTTGTTTAATGACCCATTTCCCCTTGGTGTATCATCTGGATAAGTCTCAGCCCAGAGTTCTCTGTTCTTCTCTAATAATGAACAATCGTCACCCCTTTCATTTCAACTACTAGTCATTATGTTTTCCCGAGTCCACTCCAAGTCATCCAAGTCTTTGTTTTACACAGGCAACAGCCATGGGCACAAAGTGTAACGCTCAAAGTGGTCCATTGTGGACTCGAATCAAATGAGCGGGAAAGTTCAGTCTTCAACGACAAAGATTCCTTCTTAAGTTCAGATTAGCGGCCCTCAGGCATTCAAAATTATGAAGTTGCATGAGGCTTAACACCAAGCGAAATCCATAATTAAAAAACAAGTGCCACGTGTCCTTTCCCAACAAACTGTCACGATTTATTTCAGATTTTGGATTTCAAGATCTTCAAGAATTCTCCTCTCTATTTTCTCTAAAGTTAAAAGTTTTGAAAGCCGGAGCCATTAAGGTCGTCGATCCCATTTAGTGAGAGCCATTGAACTTTGTAGTCGGATCAATAGGCTTCCAAAGTCCTGAAAGTAGGAGCCATTTCGGATCATCGATCTAAAGGCCACATGGTAGTAGATAAACAAATTCACAAATTCACAATTCATAGAATTTGAAATAGGCAGAGTGCCAAATTTGTGAAGTGTGATGTTGCAAAGCACTCAAGAGTTGGGCCTCGAGTCATGGCCCCAAGTCATGTGGGAGGCGAACGTAGGAACATAAGTCAGTGCCAGTTTCATAGAGTTGGCCAACACAAGGTTCCTAAGAAGAAATCACAGTGATCGATCGCAAAGCAGGTCTGATCGTTGATCTCGGTAGGGTGGTTTCAATGATTCGGGTATCGGGAGACCTGGAGGAAAGTGTTGTGAATACCTCTGAAGCATGAATTCGTAAAACACCATTTGACATGAAGCGTCGGGTCACGGCCCGAGGTCACATTGAAGTAAGGCCAAAGACACAAGGCACTTATCCGCTTCTCTGCATCCAAGGGTCTTAAACGACAAATTTGACATCATTTCCACACAAGATCTAATACATCCCAGAGTTGGTGGATGGATAAAACTTCAATGGTAGCACTAAAATAGAAGGATTGTCCCATTCATAGATCTCGATCAGACCAATGGACCTGGATTCATATGATCATTCAACATTGTATTTAATCATAACAGGCGACGACCCTCTAGGTATCTGGCATGTTATCGATCCTAAGGAGATGTCAATTAATGGACATAGGTAGATAGTTGAAACATCAGATCACTCCATAAATAAAAGTCATGGAAGCCTCAACAGAAAGATCAAAACTGTCAGCCTGAGGAAGATTCACACGCAGTCCAACAGAGGATGTACATAGGTGGAAATATTTAGACAATACTGTTGGATCAACTCACACTTACAACAATTGTAAATGGGTTTGATTACAAATAGATCAATGTGAGAATTTGTTAAGGTCGTCAACTGGTTGAGCATAACTCCCTATTTTGTCATGTTTTGATGCTAGAGTTGTTCTCTAGTTATGTATCAAATTTGAGACTTTTGCATTAATTGAAGTCAACTTCTTTCATTTCTCTGTAAAAATTGTGCTAAAACACTCGATCATGGAAGATCCAGTTGAGGGTCATAGTTTTATTGTAATGTAGGTTTGATTATATTATTGATGTGACTGGTTTAGTCAACTTATTTGTTTTCTTATTCCCTCTTATGTTGAAAGGCTCGGGCATGGAGGATCCAATCAAGTTGTCATAGTTGCATTGTGATGTAGGTTTGATCATTATCCTGCTGTCTGTGACTCTATTCTTGTGACATATTTCAATGTTTGATGCTTGATTTCAAGAGTTCTCTTGAGCCTGAGTTTTTCTTCACCAAGTTGCTTGAAAGCCTGATGCCCATGGAAGACTTGTCCACTTTCTCACTAATTATTCCTTCTTCTCTCCCTTAAACTCAATTCAATGACTGAATTTAATGAGGTCGTCACTTCCCTGTGCATTTCCTGCCCAATTTCTGTGTTAGAATCATTCCTGTATTGAATTTTGTACATTTGACGTCCACTCATAAAACCAACATCCACCAAACATTTTGATGGGTACTGGTCTTATCATCTCGCAATATGAGGGTGACTCTCAATTCTAACATTCATGGTGTTGTTTCCAGGGAATGAATTGAAGAAATTTACCTAAGATAGAACGACAGAGAAATTCATATTCTAAAGGTGCATCAGAAATCAGTAAATTGAAGATTGCAACTTGCACATGGCGAATCGATTGTTTCAGTTGTAGCCCCCAAAAGAAGACACATGAGGTCTACTCCACAGCTGCCTCTGGGTACAAATGAAGAAGACCCATAAAATATTATCAGAAAAGGAAAGACCCCTCGAGAAGATATTTCAGTTGTTGTATGAGGGGATTCTGGTAATTTACATCATTCTTATTTAAAAACTTGAGTAGTTGCATCTAGTTCTCTTATTATACCATCTGCTGGAGTTTCCAAAAGTTTAAATTTTGGGAGTTTCTCTATCTAATTATCTCCTTATAAACCTCATTTAGAATAAATTTTTGACACCCTTGTCTCTCCTAAGATTGTAAATTGGTTCAGACCCAGAATCTCTAAAGGTTGTCCCACTTTAGGTTTTCCTACTCCTCCTCCTGTCATAGTCGCTACATCTAAAGAGGGGGACACTTATTTTCCCTTGAACCCCACATTTTTCTCCTCCAATACTCAACTATTTCCCTTCTCCCCTAGAAACACAGTTCCGGCCTCTCCTGTCTGAACTCCATCTCCCCCTAGTTCTCCTACAGTCCAAATCCTAATGGCAGGTGCTAATCCTCCCAGAAACATAATGGATTCCATAGTGGCTGCTAGGTATTCCCCTCTTGTTTTTCCTCAACCTATGAATCCCCTCCCAGATAGAGATTACCTCAAGTACATTCCCAAGTTTACAGGAGAGGAAGACATAACTACTGAAGAACACCTTTCATCCTTTATTAGTTATGCAGATAATCTAAATATTGAAAATGAAGGTGTTTGGTTGAGGGTTTTTGTAGATATCCTGGATGGAGAGGCTAGAAAATGGTTTAGGGGTATGAATCCTCGATATATTGGTGGGATTGAAGCTCAAGATGATGCATTCTTAAGACATTGGGGGGATAAAAAAGACTTTCTTTACCACATCACAGAGTTCAGATGTCATAAGATAGAAGAAGGGGAATCTGTCTCAGACTTCTCCAAGAGATTTAATAATATGTATAATAATATCCCCACTGAGAGTAAGCCTACTGAAACCTATACCAAGATCACTTATTCTAGTGCCTTTGAACTTGATTTGTTCCTCCTGTGAAGATAAACTCCTTGGATCATATGCAAGACGCAACCCTTGAAGTAAAATCCAATATATTGGTGATTGATAAACTTAGGAGTAAGGATGATAGAGATAGAAGAAAAGGCAGGTTCAAAGCTTTAACCTCTGGTCCCTCTTATTCCTAGCCTCAAGTGGATGAGTTAACAAAGATGGTAAAATAACTTTTTGCAGAAATGGAGAGATTTAAATTTGAAGGGAAACATGGCTATTAGAATGCCCAAAGTACTAATAACAGGGGAAATTTTAGAAGACCAAATAATTCCCATCAGATCATCTAGAGAGATCAAATAAATATGGATATATATGATCATAAAATCCAAGCCCCTCTCCAAAAAAAATTGGTTATTGATGCATAAGGAGAGGAAGAAGAAGTTGATCCTAAAATCCACTGCATTGGAAACACCTCTTCATCCCCTCATTTAACTCATTCTGTATATGAAGAGTCCCTTATGGATAGCCAACTAAATGAGATGAGTAGAGGAGAAAAGACCAGTGACAACCCAAATAGATATAACCTCGGGTTCAAGAAGAAAGAGGGAAAACCTGACAATCTTGAGAAACTGACTAGGATAAAGAATCTTGTTAAGAAGGTGGAAACTAACATCAAATAAAGGAAGACACAAAACCCCTAACTAGTAATCAAGAAGCCTATCCTAGAAGTAAAGGGGATTCTGAATCATCCCCCTTCTTTTAGCTTCGAGAATGAAATTCAAAATATTAAAATTCATGTACCTTTCTTGGAGATAGTTAAGCATGAGGATTTCAAAAGGTACCTCTCCAAAATTCTACAGTCCGAGCCTTCATATTATCCCATGGATTCAATCAATCTCCAAGATGAAAATTCTATTGTCATACTGGGACCTTTGGTGGAAGATAGAGATGACTCCTCCCCTCATTTCTATACTTCATTGAACATCCATGATACGGTGTTGCAGAACTTCTTGATGGATTTAGGGGCCTCTCACAATCTTATGCCTAATATTTTCATGGAGGAACTTGAGTTGGAGGTCACAAAGACTTATCATGACCTATACTCATTTGATTCCAAGAAGGTGAAGTGCCTTAGAGTCATTAAAGACTTCGTTTGTTTCCTTGTTTTAGTTTCCAATGAAGAGCATGGTCATGGATATCATGGTGGCTGATGTTCCCCCTAAGTTTGGGGTGTTTCTTTCTAGATATTGGATACAATTACTAGGGGGAACGTTACAGATGGATCTTTCATACGCCATTATTCTTGTGTTTGGAGGTGAGAAAATAAGTCTTTACAAGGAAGCACAACTTGCTTACATCATCAGTGATGAAGAAAATCTGACCACTCACCCCATTTTTGCAGTAGATATTGGTCTGGGAACCAGTACGCTGCAACTCCCTGATGGTCCTCAAGCACCCATTGAAATCAGAAATCATCTCATTACGGCTCATGAAGAGCCTCTTCCAAACCTCTATTTGGAAAATGTTTTTTGATGGAGCCTCTTCTAGAGAAAGTGTTGGAGTTGGGGTGGTTTTCATTTCCCCTACCTAAGAGACCATATCTCTGTCTTATAAGCTTGAATTTGAAACAACAAACAATGCGACATAATATGAAGCTCTTGTTTTGGGTTTGAGGGATAAAAAGGACATGGAGATTAAAGAGCTAACCGTATTTGGAGATGCTGAGATGATTGTTCATCAAGTCAAAAATCGGTATCAGGCTAAGCACCCCAGGTTAAGAGTATACAAAAACGAAGTCTGGGATCTGGTCGACAGTTTATTATCAAATTTTATCATCTCATTTGTTCAAAGGGAGGAGAACTCTATGGAATATTCATTGGTTGTCTTAGAAAGTAGTTTCAAGGTCCCTTTTCCCCCAAAGCTCAAATATGAGGTTGAAGTAAAGTATCGACCCTCTATTCTTGACAACGTCAAGCATTGGAAGTTCTTTGAGGATGATATTGAGATTAAAAAGTTTCTTGAGATTGTGGATGGATTCTCTGATTTTCATATAGATCAGGATCAAGATACTGAAGAAATCCCTCATTCTCATGCTTTCGTGAATAAAGTTGTAGACCATCATATTGTTCAGTTTCCTAGTAACCATATTCCAAGGGGACTTGTCCCTTTGGAAAGATTGTTTGACATAAACGATGTTCTTGTGAAGGTTAAATATTCAACTGAAGAAGCTGATGTAACTGAATGCAATCTGGGAACAAAGAAGGACCCTAAGTATGTCAAGTTGTCTAGCAGTCTGTCAAAGGAGCAAAGAGTCCAGTATGTCAAGATTTTGAGGGAGTTTGCTGATGTTTTTTCTTGGAAATATGAATATTTAAGGACATATGACACCGACATCATTGAGCATAAGATCCCTTTGAAAGAACATGTCAAACATTTTAGGCAGAAACTCAAGTAGATAAACCCCATACTGCTACCTATTATGGAAAGGGAAGTGAAGAAGCTATTGGATGCCCAGATCATTATCCCCTTGATATTTTCAGAATGGGTGGCTAATTTGGTGCCTGCGAGGAAGAAGAATGGAGAAATCATGTTATGTGTTGATTTTAGAAATTTAAACAGGAGCTCCAAAAAGGATAACTACCCCTTGTCGAAGATGCAATACATTTTGTAGAGAGTGACTCGTTCATCTAGAATTTCCATGATTGATGGCTTCTCTAGATACAATCAGATCTCTATCCTTCCTGAAGATAGAGTGAAAACAACTTTCACTACTCCTTGGGGCACATTCATGTATGCTAAAATTCCCTTTGGATTGATGAATGTAGGAGCAACCTTCCAATGAGCCATGGAAATTGCCTTCACTAGGGGAAAAGACAAGTTTTTAGTCATCTATCTGGATGACATTACAGTATTCTAGAAGTCTGATAAAGATCACTATCATCATTTGAAGAAAATTTTCCTGAGGTGCAGGAGGTTTGGTCTCTCCCTCTATCCTAACAAATCCTTATTTTCTATGAAAGAGGAATTTTTTTAGGGCATATTGTGTCAGTTGAAGGGGTGAGAATTTATCCAAGCAGAGTAGAGGTCATCCAGGCCTTATCTCTTCCCATATCTAAGAAGGATATTCAATCCTTCTTGGGAAAAATTAACTTTCTAAGGAGGTTCATTTCAAATTTTGTTGAGTTGGTTAAACATATTACAACCATGCTTAGAAAGGAGAACGAAGTGAAATAGATTATTGAGTCCAGAAAATATTTCAACCAAATCAAGAGGGATTTAACTGAAGCACCCATGCTCATCAGCCCCGACTTTTCTAAAGAATTTATGATTTTTTCTTTTGCCTCATCTGATACATTGGTTTTTGTTTTGCTACAGAAAAATACAGAAGGATTGGAGTAGCCTATTTTCTTTTTCATCAGAGAATTGAGGGATGCCGAGATGAGATACAATATCATGGATAAACATGCATATTCTTTGGTAAAATCCCTCAAGGCTTTGAGGATCTATGTTCTCCATTCAAATATTATAGCATATGTCCCCTCAACTTCAGTGAAGGAGATCTTGATCCAGCTTGATATAGATGGGAGGAGAAGCAAATGGATTGCCAAAATATTGTATTTTGACCTAGAAATAAGGCCTACTAAATTGGTAAAAGGTCAAGGTTTAGCTAGGTTGTTGGTTGAATCAAAATGCAAGGATTTAGGGGTGAATTTTGTGAACATGAATTTAGAAAATCAGCAAACTGAGATTGTTGATAAAGATCCTCATGTTAGCCTCAACCTAGAAGAATGCACATGGTATACAAACATCATATATTTCCTGCAAAAGTTGAGGCCTCCTGATGGTTTGGACATAAACAAGGTGAGATCTTTGAAACTCAAAGAAATCAAATATTGTCTCGTCAATCAGGTTTTGTATGGAAAGACCCTTTGGGAGTTCTGTTAAGATGTCTAGACCCACAAGAAGCCCAAATAACTATGATTGAATTTCATGGAAGCTCATGTGGGGGACATCATTCTTGGTGGACCACGAATTACAAGATCCTCAGAGCTGGGTATTTATGGCCCAACCTTTTTTCTGAGGTTTGTGCAAAGGCTAGAGCTTGTGTGTGTCAAAAGTTTGCTAGAAAGAAGAAACTCAAATATTTTCCTTTGAAACCAGTAATGGTTTCTAGACTTTTCAGCAGTGGGTTCTTGACTTCATTGGGGATATCCACCCAACCTCAAGTGGGAAACACAGTTAGATTTTGAATTCCGCTGATTATTTTACCAAATGGATAGAAGCCATCCCTAGAAGGAGTTCCTCCCACAAGGTAATCAGAAGCTTCCTTGAAGATCTCATGTCCATATTTGGTTGTCCAAGAAAAATCATTACAGACAATGCTGCCTCTTTCAAATCTGAGCCATTTATTAATTTCTGTGAGCAGTATGGGATTACATTAATCCATTCCACCCCCTACTACCCTCAAGGAAATGTCTTAGAAGAGTCCTTTAACAAGAGCCTCATAAATATCATTAAAAAACTATTAGAGGACAATAAGAAAGCCTAGGATTCAAGTTGAAATTCGCCTTATGGGATGACAAAATTACGACAAAAAGGTCACTTGGAATTTCCCCCTTTCAGCTTGTGTATGGGGTTGAGGCCATTTTTCCTACTCAACTTTCCTGAAAAATTTCTCCAAGACTACCAAGGAGAACCTGATGATATGGTCAGGAGGGTACTGCAACTAGTAGAAGTAAACAGACCAGGGAGCAGTTGCTTGATAAAGCACAATATCATCAACATAAAATAAAACGAGCATTTGATAAGAGGGCAAGAAAGGAATATTTTAACTTGGGAGATATGGTGCTCAAGTGGGATGACCCTAGACAAGACAAAGGAAAACACAGTAAATTTGAAGCCTTATGGATTGGCCCCTTCATGATTTCTGAGGTATTTTGAAATGACGCTTATAAATTGGAAAACTTGTAGGATTCTAAATATTTGGGTGGACCTCTCAATGGGAACTTTCGAAAAAAGTTTTTTTTTTAATCCATGATCGGTTTCCCACCATTGTAATTACCACCCCCTTTGTATTTTCTATTTTGAATAAGAAGACTCCATAACCCAAATATAAGGCACTGAAACTGTGCGTTCTTGGCAGCTCACATGAGACATGCCATCCCCTGTGGAGCCAATGTTATCACATGAAGTTATCAATAATGTTAGCACTAAGAGTCACTGTCAAATTGCGAGAGGATAATCCCAATACCCATCAGAATGTTTGGTGGATGTTGGTTTTATGAGTGGAGGTCAAATGGACAAAAATCAATATAGGAATGATTCTAACATAGAAACTCAACAGGCAATGCATAGGGAAGTGAGGGCCTAATTAACTTTAGTCAGTGAATTGAGTTTAAGGGTGAGAATAAGGAAGACTTAGTGAGAAAGTGGACAAGTCTGCCATGGGCATTAGGCTTTCAAGCATCTTGGTGAAGAAAAACTCAGGCTTAAGAGCACTCTTTAACTCATGCGTTAGACACTTAAATATTTCACAGGAGCAAAGTCACAACATCATAATGATCAAACCTCCATCACAGTGCAACTATGACAACTTGACTAGATCCTCCATGCCAGAGCCTTTCAACGTAAGAGGGAATAAGACAATAAAGAAGCTGACTAAATCGATCACAACAATACTGTAATCAAACCTACATTACAATAAAAATATGACCCTCAACTGGATATTCCATGCCTGAGTGTTTTAGCACAGTTTTTACAGAGAAATGAAAGAAGTTGACTTCAATTAATGAGAAATTCTCAAATTTGATACATAAC